>JAARMF010000540.1:0-10583 GCA_022844705.1 Toxascaris leonina | reverse complement strand
CCATTTTTTAAGTGTTGGCGCGCCACCACCAACACCAGTCACACCCTGATGAATTTCGCCGTCGGTTGGTTCACGCCTACCTATTCAGCATATTCGCAGGCGACCGTCATATCTGAGGGCCCTTTCACGACCCTTCACCGCATCGAGCTGAGCCGAAGGAAACACGACCGCTCAGCAACCGCCCAACGGCACCGACATCCATATATATATATATATATATATATATATATATATATATAGAACCCATTTCAAGAGAAATTAAGCGGAAAAAAAAGAGATTTGGTTTAATATCGATCTTTTGTTATTGAAAAGCTTGCTTTTCTCGATGGCATCGTTGATTTGTTCACTGATTGCCTGAAAGAATTTTATGCACTGATTGTAGAGAAGGTACCTAAAATTCTGGAATGGTGCTCGTCATGGCTCACATATTGTTGTTCATGTTCGCTTCTTCTCTTTGATAACTTTGTCTTGCATATTGAGTGAAAGGTGGTAAGTAACAATTTTAAATGAAGTCAACGAAATAAAAGTTCATGCGGTTTATATGAATGATGCCGCCGAAATAGGAAAGCAAATCAATCGGTTTTTGACGGATTTCTGTCACGATTTCTTTTCTTCTTTTCGAAGGAGAGAAATCTTCCCGCATACAGAAAGCTGAAGAAATGTACTGCAGAAAAAAATTATGGCCTTCCGGACATGATTTGTCTGAAAGACGATCCAGAGGAACGGAATGAATTTTCATACGGCCGAAAAACAAGAAAAGTTCGCGACCTTCGAGAAGCAATGAGAGCGTGAGGTTCTGCATATAGTTTCTTCGTCTCTGACAAACTCCTATAGATCATGGGAATATGAAAAATGCTCAATTACAGCGATAACATTGCTTTAGCGTATATGTGAGCGGTGTTAGTGATTGGTGACTGGCCTCGTCGGAAAATGTTGTGATGGTCATTCTCCGCTGCGGTACAGGATTCTTCGCTACTGATCGTTGTCATTCGGAGCAATTCTGATGGTCATCCTTCTTGTCCTCTAGCGTATTCGATTAGAAATTAGTGGAATTTGGCCCAGAATATGGCAGATTCCCATTTGAGAGTTTGTTCAGTATTCATGGTGAAATAGAAAGCATTATTAAGTCCAATACAAGGAATCACTGCATCGTATATGAGCATCTGGTAATGAATTTGATGATCCGAGAGCTAATAGACGCAGTGGCGCAAATGTCATGGCGGCAAAAATGCACTCGAAAGATGGGGAAACAAGCACAATCTGCTTATCTCAATTGGAGAAAAGATACGAGGAGATCGTTCTTTATGAGATAGAACTCAAAAAGATTCAAATAAGTACAAATATAGATGCTCTGAGCTGGTCCAAACTTTCCATTCCCTTTATGAAATATTTGCACTGAGGTGAATCGACATCGTAGACCGCTTGTTACGTGCCATACGTGTGCAGGGTGTTGCACCGCAAGGCTTGTCTGATGGTTGTTTTATCTGGAAGCCTTATCTTGTCTAAAATGCTTCTCTCTTCTGAAGCACTATTATTGGAAATCAGATATGGATGTTGTTGCATTTTGTCTGTTGAGAACAAGCATGTCGGCGACTTAGAGCAGTGCAGGTATCATGACGTGTCCCTTCGTTTCATAGCAGCGGGAAAATTCATCCTTTCGACCTTTACAAAGAACCAGTTTTATTTCGATTCTTCGCAAAGCTTAAGAGAAAAGTTGCCTGTTTCCACCGTCGTCTGTACTGTTATAATGGAACAGAGAAAGGTGGCGTATGATATCTGGCGCTGAAGATCAGTACCTCCATCGTAGGTTTATGCCGTCGACAAAAATTAGAGAATTTGCATATGAACCTCTCCGTCAACGAAACCCAGGTGAAAGTTCTTTTAATATGGCATGCATCTGCGACTTCTTTTTTTGCCTCGAGAGGNGGGGGGGGGGGGGGGGGGGGGGGGGGGGGGGGGGGGGGGGGGGGGGGGGATGTGGAGGAAGATTGGTTAGGAAATTCATCGACGATTCGCAGATATCAGCTGTTAAACTTTTAGACATGCGGGTTTTTCCTATGGAAAACCTACCTAGCCCTTCGAAGTTTTTTCCCATTTTAACGTTGAATTTTTTCACTATTCATCCATATTATTGACAAAACCACTTAGTGCGATCAGACATCTAATCGACTGACGTCGCAAATGAAGAAGTTAACTTATAGAATGCTCCATACTTAACTACGCAAGTCGTACGCTTACAAAAGACTCAATGAGGACTTTTTGGGGACTCATTGACACAATGCTTGACAGTGCTGCATATCAGTATCGCGTGTCGTCGCCAACAGACCGATTGCAAATCTCCATGGAATGTATCGAAGTTAATAACAATAGAGAGGGAGAATGGAAAGGGGATTTTCATCGGCCACTGGCGTTCGCTTTGTAGCAGTAAAGTCGGTCGCCATTGTAGTGACTTTTCTAGATTCACAGCAGAATTTTCCGAAGCTCGTTGTGAAAAAAGATAATTGAGGAGTAATCTGTATACGATCAAGAGTAATCGACTAATGACGCGATCAGTAGGCGTTAATCATTCATCAGACCCCTCCCCCCCACTTTCCAACAAGCTCACATCACATCCCTACCTCCATTCCCTCTTGCTCTCATTTTTCGTCCCAGTGTCTGTAGGAGTGAACCTACTGGAAAAACATCAGCGCTTATGCTGTTGCCATCGTGGATAGTCTCAGACATACAAATGTATGATGATCCTTATTCAATAGTTATTTCCATAGAAGTATACAGAAACAAATGAAAAGAGTGGCAGATTAGCTGGTATTTCCATAGAAGTACAGAAATGAAAAGAGTGAAAAGATCTGCTTTTTCATTCTGCCCAATTAGCTAGTTAGCCCTCAGAAGCTATCGGTCGAGCTGGAAATATACAAAATAAAGCTCTCATTTTTTGACCACCACCTCAGGAGCTCTATGAACCTTTTGAAAACTTAGTTTTCTTCCTTCACGCCCCCTAGAATCATAATCTAACAGTTACTGAAGCCGTAGTTATTTGTGGCAGTTGACCTCTGCGCTTCAACTAATCGCTCACATCAGCGCAAAACTGGTAGAGAACTTGGGATATTCTGTGACGATCGAACCATCAACTCTTTATTTGGTGATGTAGATTATATCGAACAAGTTTCTCAATGTAATATTCAGTGATCGCCATAATAGAAAGCATCTGGTATATAAACGTATAAATGCGACAAAGGCGATTGTATCACAACCTATTGGCAAATTGAATTTACAAGAACGTATTATCTTTACGATCTATAGGTACGTGGAAAGGCTCATATTTAGGGAAGCGATAGATAAAAATGCCGAGCAAAGAAGCTCAAGAATTCATTGAAATTAAAGGCTGCAAAATGCAAGCGGTTAGGGATTGTTGCCCAAAACACTAGTTGTGTGACATAAGCCCAGGGACAGCATACATTTTACAGCTCATCGAAAGCGCTGTAAGCGAGAGAATAAGTGGGCCATAGAAATGATTTTTGGAAAGAGTGCTTATCTATTGGTTTGCTCCTATAATAAGGAAGCCATTTGCATAGGTTCGTGGATGTTCCTTCTTTTCATTATAGACTATCAGCAGCTCGAATGCTGAATTTGGGACATGAGGTCATTGCCGCGAAATTCATCTCTATGCAATGCTCATGAAGGCAATAATGTCAGAGAAGCGCTACCTTCCCTCCCTCCTCCCTCGTTGCTCCACTCTCTCTCCTCCTCCCTCCCCCCCCCCCCCCCCCTCCACATTTCCGTTGCAGCTTGCGTAATGCGACCTAAACACGCTAGGACAGTTATTTCTTTTCCTGTTTCTTCCCCTTGTTCAGGCAGTCGTACGTATCGACTACTCTCTGAGCCACTGTATATGTGTATGATGGATCCATTGATGAATACATAACATTGACTCAATCTTTTGGCAAAGGCTTTCTAGGCTTACAAATTTTTCTGGCACCTATTTGACATGACATGAATATTAAACTCTGCCAACTCGTGTAATATCTTCCTGAGTGCTCCTTATTCCGTGCAACGTTTCGTTCAAAAGTGATTCGTTTCGAAACAACTAAAGTATTGGTTGTTGTTATCGCAGTCTGATGAAGCTATGAATCAAACTACGGCTTTCATTTCAATGAAGGATATCTCCTCAATGAAGCGCTCTAAAAATTTTAACGGATTCTTAACCTCGAACCCCTTCATCGACCTTGCATACTATGTGGATTTTGTAGTGCTGAAGGATGTGATGACCAAGACGCAATCAGTGTTTGACTCGCATTAGCTCATTTTAAATTACGAGCATTACGGCGACAGTTTAATGATCCCTAATGGACTGTTCCGAAAACGGTCAAAACGCTATGGCACCAACGATGACCTTTGAAGCTTTTAAGCCTCGATATAGAAGTCGGAAAATGGAGAATAGAGTCGTCGCTTTTGATATTTTCGAGTAACGTAGGTTATAAGTCGGAATGTTCGCGTGTTTACACGCTCATCAATTGCATCAGATGACGATATTGCTCATTTTGTCTTGCTTGAATTACTCTATCCAACTCTTTTCGAGTCGACCAACAAATGGTGTGGTTCTTGACCAGAGGTCATTCTAAAGGTCATTTCAGAACCTTTCACAGTGATAACTCACTCTACCATTGGACGTTTCCAGACTGACTATCTCTGACAATTTCAAATAGAGTCAAAACAATGAGAGTAATAGTTGTGTTTGTGGTAGTTTAATAGTGAAGTAATATGAATGACATTGAGATAAATTTCGAGATATTAGAACACAGATGTGAATATGAGTGATAGTTGTTTAGACGATGAATATTTCAATGAAGATAGTCGAAAAGTGTATTGCTTGCTGACGTAAACTTTTCTTTTTCTTGCCGTTCATATTTTGTGAGAAGTATGGTGGCCGGAAGTTTCGTTGAACGATGGCATTCGTTTCGATACGGCCTCATCCGCAACGTCGATCGACCGACCGTTTCGTCGCTTCTTCACGTTTTTTTTCTGCACCTGTTTATTGGTGTAGAGCTATTGAATTCATTCAATGAATGATACACGACATTCATCATTTAATAATCCACATAATTCGACAATCATCTATCGGACCAAATGGCGATACGCAGAGAAAGATCCGCTTCTGAAATGTCTAAAGAGGCGATATTTCAAATGAATGATTATATCAAAGTGAATGCATTTCAGTGGTATTACCTCAAGATTTTAGTATCAATAGACATCGAATAACTGGAATTTAGAAAATTTTTTGGATTCATTGAAATTTTTTCTTAGAGAATAAATTATGAGTTAAAATGAAAGAAATAGTAATACTCCACTCGACAAATCTATGCAGCATTTGCAAGCTTCTCAGCAATCAACAAGCCGCACATATGTCGTATCAGGTTTCCTTTTTGTAAAATAGCTTGATGAAAAATGCATTTCCGAAGAAAAACAAAATACGCGCATCGTAATGTTGATCGTAAACAGTACAAATTAGGGGAACCGGGGGGGGGGGGGGGCAGGAAGAGGGGCGCAAACGTCAGTGCAACGGAAGATAACATCCAATTTTGGCTGATAAGTGATGATTAGCGGAACACGAAAGCATCATCGACAGTTTGATGCGGCTAGTGCGAGAACAGACTGACAGAGATATCGAAGAGAGCTATTGCAGCGATATAGCTGATTCGTGTAGCACTCAGTCTGCCACAGGGAACAGAAGTCATCTAGAGCTGAGCAACTCGAGGGGATAGAGCGTTTCGTTTTGTGCGCCTCGAGGGGCGCTTAACGTCCAGGCCAAGAAGTGGGGCACTTGCAGGCCAACCCCGAACATCAACGCAATAACAGAACGAGCACAGCAGCAGAGGCAGCACCATAAGAACGTCACCGTGAGCTAGATTCAGCTTAACCCCTGCCTGTCCGACAGCCACCACACCAGCAGCGGCTAGCAGAGCGTGTCTCACAATCGACAAGCAATTGCTTATCGATTTGTATCTCCTGGAAGTTGGCTGTTGGCTATAAGGAGCTGAGTGCGCTCGCTGAGTTTGGACCTTGGTCCAGACTATTCTCACTATCATTTATCACAACAACTGCACTCAACTTCTAATTAAGGCCGTATAAGCCATTTATGGTTGACGGTCACCTACAGTTACTAACTAGAGGAGTATACTTTTTACAGTAGTGTATATTTTTTGATTTCCGATATTTTGGCTCTATTAACGTCGCTGCTATCAATTGCAATAATATTTCTTTTTTTTCTCGATCCGCGTTAAATCTATAAACACAAAAGTTTCGAACAATTCTCTAGTTACGCTTCAATTATTCGGCACATTTCATTCGCTACATAATAGCTGAGCAATCGCTTTCGGGTTGCATTTTCATTTGTTCGTTTATTGCCTATCGAACGCTACGCATACTCTCACCTATCCTCGCAAATTATATATTTCATCACTCAACGAAATCTACGACTATAACTGTAATTTTATTCTCTATCAAGACGCACAAAACTCGATCAGTGCATCGTCCACATCCATATTATTTTGGTTTGCCTCCTAATTAAAGACGAGACCTTTGTCGCAGATAGTTCTCACAAACAGCATCTACAAAATTTGGAGCGCTTATTGTTGTTTGTTTGGAAACGAATGCCTACGAAATTATGATAAAATTTGGCTCTGTTAGCAATATCATCGAGGTTCTGTTCCGGAGTATCACCATTACTTCTATATAAGGTGTACTATCCGGATTTTGTGGCTCATTTATTCGAATTCATGATTTTTAATACTCATTCTTCAACGACTAACCGCTTGCAAATAAGTTGCGGTGAGAGCAACGCGGGTCGGCTTTTTTACGAGACAATCGACGGCCACCAATAAGAAGAAGCAACGGTTTAGGTCTGCTCTCAGGTCTGCTTTGATTCCTCACGTTCTAGCCACAGGGCAAACGCGCTTCCAAGAGTGCATTTTTCGCGTTCTGCGTTGCGTTTCGTTTGTGCTGCTGCTATCCCAACTGAGCCGAATATTGTTGGCCCCCTCGAAGAGTTTCCGTGTAACAGAAATTGTCCTCTCCCCCCTCCCTTCCCCCCCACACTCTTCTCCATTCCCATTTCAAGAGAAGATAGCGAAATGCAGTCGTGGATTATTATCGATCAATCAATTATCGCGGTTATCGAAGAATGCTGAATTGCTCCACCATCGGATGATGTAGCTATTCATCATAAATGCGATTACGCCTTCAACTATTTTGACAACAAAATTCTTATTGCACTGCGAAATCAGACTGGATCGGAATCGAGTATTTACAATCGATTCGAATTGTTATCAAGTTTTTGAGTACCGGAGATATTGTATGACCTGAATTGATACTCTCTATACGCATATTCAATCCTATCACGTCACAGTCGTTGCACTCGAAACAGTACTACAATTCGGCGCTGTAAACGCGATCTCTGCTTTTGAATTGGCTCGGTGCGAGCTGCGGCGCCTGGATGTCGCAGTCGCCCAATCATCTACAGTTTCCATCGGCTCCTGCAGAAGCAGCATCCACACCAACAGTAGCAAAATCGGAGAACTTAACACCTCAATCGCCCATTCCTTCATGGCGAATACCGAAGCAATCATTGGGCGAATCATTTCGTGGCTCACTTTTACCAAAATTATGGGCCGAAATTCGCGAGAAATCCCAATCCGAATTGAGTCTTGTTCTCGAGGTGGTACGTGGCTCATCATCATCGACGGATATTCCCACTCCCGATCAGTTAACTTCTTCAACTGGAGGTGCAACATCACCGACCACCAAAAAACGGCATCGGAACAGAGCTCTTTGGGAAAGATATACACCAAATCATTTGAACCGTCAACTGCATATTGGTACGTGTGCACTTCGTTTTGCTTCGATATTCTAAGAGTCGATTATTGAAGCTTCCTTTCTTTGTTCTTAGTTTAACGGCTAGAGAAAAGTAATTAAGAAAGAGCATTCAATACCATAATTATGCATTTTGCTATATACAAGTATTTGACGCTATGCATTCCTGTCGTATGTTAGTTGTTATCGTATTGTGATATGGACGAATTGTTATCACTTCGCCTACCGTATCATACTATCATCCACTACTTCAAGAGAATAAAAAATACGCGACGAATTTATATGTGGAGAAAGTTTTCATTCTCAGCGTCAATTTTAACTTCTATATTAATAAAGTCAAAAATACGAGTAAATCATATCATTGATGCTATGCTTCTTTTTTTCGAAACGTCTCTGTAATCTCTCTGTGCTAGTCTTTCTTTATTTCTCATCGTCTGATTCTGTATAGTGCTGAGGAATTTTCTTTTTCTTCACTTCTTGAGATTTTTCTAATCGCTTTAATGTTCTCGCCTCAAATATGTGCAGTTTTGAGTTGTTGTTTTTTTTTTTGAATTTTATTTTCGGACGAGTGAGGGTTTATTGTTGTTCTTTGAAATTCCTTTGTTTGTCACAAAATCCGGTGTTACGGTACTACCTTTGTACCGACTTCGTGGTTTGACTGCATATAACATAGCTATGGATAACTGTTTGGCATAATATAGCTAATAATATAAGATAATATAGCTCGATTAATCAGAGATATGCTTTGCTATTCAAGAAAGCGCCGTTTTCCATTACTCAGCATCTGCATATACCTGAAAAGGTGTGTGTATCACGTTGCCTAGTTATATACCCTCGTTATATATACTTGTCTGATTTGCAGCCATATCAGGTGATCCCAACTCCTAACCTCTAATTATTACTGTCTCATAGCGTAGATTCTCGTCGACCAATGCGTATCACGATCACATGAAATGAAAGAACGCTTCACTAAAATCGTTACTGTTGCACTAGAGTAATCTTTAGCTTATTGTCTCGATTCTGTTGTGGTTTGGTCTTCCTGAACATTTCAAATATGCAACTTAACCAGCTAATCTCGTCATACGGAAAGCGAAATAGTCAATAAGCTCGAAGTTCATCAAGCGTAGATTCGTGTAATAAAGTAATATATAAAAAATTGGTGCATCCAATAAGCGCATAATCAGCGGCATTCAGTGACAGAGCGAAAAGCTACATCAGATAATCAACAAAATTGGAAGCGCAAGCAAAAAGGTTGAATTTCAGCTTCATTTCATTCCTCTTAATGTAAGAAGCAGTAAATACGAACGCATGAACAGCATTTTCAAGCTGTTTTACAAACAACCTAATGAGGGGATGGGAAAGAGGTGAATAGTCATTTTATTGCGTCTTACCGGTTGGATGCTTCCTATCCGTGGTTCGTCGAGTACAATTTGGCCTTTTAAACTAGCCTTCCGTGACCTTTCGGACTAATATTCAAGCTAACGAGAGACAAACAACGGCATCAAAAAATATCAATCTCCATGGTTGCAGAACAGAATTTCATCGTGAATCGACCCACCAAATGAGGATGCGCCATTTTTTATTACTCATTATCTGCACATACCTGAGAAAGTGTGCACAAAACGTTACCTGGTCATATATGTTTTACTAGTTTGCAGCCATATCCAGTGATCTCAACTCATCACCAAATGAGTTGCTTTATTCGAAGGCTTTTTTCATTTTTTTCAGCGATAGCGACACTGAAGATATAAATGGATTATTCGTCAGAAACATATTTAAAGGCAAAAACGCATATGAAGAGCGCTATATTGCCATGTTTTACTCGTTCAAAATTAGTCATTTTGAAAGACTTCATTCGTGGTATCCGTTTATTGTGATTATTATCGATCAACTTAGCACATTTAAAATTTCTTTTCGACTAACTATTACCCTCTTAGAAACTCTAAACGATAAGAGTCCTCTGCAAGATGGGAGGCCTAATTCAGATAAGAGTTGATTATCTACTGCTATCTTGTATATTTATGATCGATCCGATGCAAAAATTCATCTAAGTACTGAGCAAAAACTTGTTTTCTTTTGTAATCCTCTGGCCTGCTCTAATTGTCTGTCGAAAAAAATTTTTAAAGAATAAAAGTATCGTAAATTTTCTCTCGCAATTCTTTCCGGTACTTCCACCTTTCAAGTTGTATTATTGTTATCGTGTTCAGTATGTATTCAACGAAAGAGAAACATCTAGTGATAATTATTTCCGGAACGCCGCTTTCACCAAAATTCAGCCCATTATTTTCTTGCATTTCACGCATGTTACTAAGATAAGTGAGCGATAATCTTTGATGTTCGAGTGAGAAACCCACAACGAGATTGCAAGAGATTTATATGCATTCATACTGAAACGGTTAATTGAACTACCACAATGATATTATTGAGGAGTTAGTAACATGATTATAATCGGTATTTCTCTTTATGGCGGTATTTATTTTTACCGCTGGATTTGTTTTTACCGCGATATTTCGTTTTCATCTTGGTATTTTTTTTACCGCGCAAAAAAATTGCACCCATAAAGCTCTATATTTAAAAGCATCTTTTTGTTATTTATTCTCATTCATGTAGGTAATCAATTCAATCAGCATTTAGAATTCATTTATTTATGCATTTCATTGTTCATTTTCAATGACTTTGTTTAGAGCTTTTTGCAAACAAATGCTTTTTTTTTGTTT
>JAARMF010000539.1:38645-75027 GCA_022844705.1 Toxascaris leonina | reverse complement strand
AGATCGGAGTTACAACTTAGTACGTCTCCACTATGTTATCCTTTAGATAGAACGACAAGAGAAATTTCCCATGGTTCATACGGTTTTTTTCTGACGTTTCTTGCTGGTATTTTGGAGTAATGGCTTTGGTCTGTTCTGTTGCTGAAGCATCCACTAGGTTGCTGTTATTTCAAATTTAGTGTGTCGATGCACTCAGACTACTCCGGCTGCAAATCCGGTGCCCATATGCAAATGCAAATACGTGTCGCACGTATCACAATATTACATCACAAGAACATTTCCAAAGTAACAGGGAACTAAATGGGTAAGAAAGACCGTTCCATAGCTCCAGAGATTGTACATATCGCTGTACTCGCTCTTGTTCTTTTCCTTAGAAGGATAAGCAGCAGTTCGAGTGCTAGCAGTGCATAACAAACGCTTCAGCAATGCGTGGGCACGACAAATGCTTCTTGCTCACTAGTATTCAGTTATAAGTCAGAGGCTGAACGCTGCTGCTGTTTTATAAGTAAAAAAAAATTTGCACTTCTTTTGTTGCCAGGGAGACCACAGAGATGAGGGATAGTTTTTTTTTTTTTGTTCCTTCAGAGAAGAGTGAACTTCGAAATGAGGGCGATCCCATTGTGAGTAGGCTCGTTCCTAATTATGATATCTGCAAGAAATCACTGGAGGACTAACACAAAAAAATGCGTTCTGCTCATCAAAATGTTCGCTCCGCTTTTATTCGGTGGGCATGCGCACTGCGCGTTGTCTCTAGGCAACCCGCTAGTGACAGCGACATGAAGTTTTATTTCCCTTCTGCTTTGAAGCATTTGGCTATGGCCTTCAGACGTCTTGGCACTGTTATGAGGTATTTTGTTATCAGGTATATAAATTCTCCGCTTTTTGGGAACTTTTTTATTGGCAAGCAGCAGTAGATGTTACATAGAACTGTTTCCAATAACATTCGATTTTCATTCGGTAGGGACGGTTGTGAAGGTTTTTTAAAATCTCTACTAGCTGCCCGGGACACCTTAGGACGACGATTTACCACCCACAGTGGAATTACACCGGCGAATGCTGCTTATGTTTTCAAAAAGGGGATCACTGAGTTCTGGAGAGGTGATCCAATATTCACATTATATTAGAATCGCATCATAAGCTTTTGATTAGCTGCACTTGTATATTTCACTTGTATATTTTTGAGCGCAAAATCACTGCTTTATTTGCTCACTCGGCGTATCAGACTCATTCTGTCGAATTTCAAGGCTGAATAAATCCATCATATAGAATATGATAGCTCTTTAAACCACACTATCCCTACTGAATGAAATGAAAATCTTCAGTTTGCTTCCATAAAAAACTTATTTATGAAGCGCGTTTTCTGAGCTATATAGCTTGGTCGAGCCCACAGTATCAATGAACCGCACCAATATTTCACTGTATCTTTGAATACTTCCATTCCGTTCAACAGTTGTGTGATAAAACTCTCCTCTTTGCATCGGCTTTAAATATGGCGCAGTTTATATGACCGTTTACGATTTTTAAACTATTTATTCTACTTTGTGCAAATCGAACCCTTTTTTAGCGGTTATTGATTCTGTCACGTGCAAGACTCAAGCAGGAATGGTGAAAAGGAATCGCAGCACCAGCCTCAGTGAATCGAGATCGGAAAAACACCTGCGGATACAGATTCCCCAATTTCCGCTGGCTGTGCCATGTACGGGAACGCATTCTGATGCATCTGACCAACAAAAGCCTTTCTTTAGAGGTACCCTCCTTTCGAACTTATAAGCAGTGCGAAAGCCAATTTCTACGCATTACTTTTGTGTCGCCGTCGCTGTATGTCCGAATCTGAGATCCTGTGCTGTGGAATATGATAGCATCAAGACATTGTGTTTTGCTTAATTGTTTACGATCTAATAAAATACGTAGGAAGGACTCATTTTTCTTTTTTTGCCCTCAATATGTGCAGAAATCATTTTTCTACTGTGCAGCTCTCACCTGTGCAAAGTACATGTCTACACCTGCATGTACGTTGTCATTCTACGCGAATATTGCCCTTTAAATGATTCTCAGCTTAAATGGGAAGTAGGAGGAAGAAGAGTAGGAAAGTTTTCCAAATTCTCCACTTTCTACCAATTCAGATGCACTAATAATTGTTGAAATAATGTGATATGTTCGCTGCTGAAACTTGTCTCATCATTGAAAACAGCGATTATTATCCAATCGTGTAGCAAGCACCCTTCCGTCATGCTTCTATAGTTGCTGGAATTTTATTGATTTTTGCGCAGCAAACTTTCGCATTAACGAGAAACAGGCTGTCTACTTCATGGCTCATAATTGTATACTGTTTGTTACATATCGTACTAATGGTATTTCTGGTAACACAATTGAGTTGTTCTACGCCTCATCACAAGCTCTTTTCTTTATTGGTTGACATCCTTTTCCGAGTGAGCGAAACTTCCTACAGACTTGCTATGAAGCCACCAACTGCAACCTATCGACACAAACAAATGAACCAAATATTCAGCTTTAAGTATTATCCAATGATCAACTCTCATAATTCGCCTAAGAATGCACAATGAAAGTTACACGTAGTATGATAAGTTCCACAAAGATATATGTCACGACCCCAAAGCAATGATGTCATTGAACTTGCTGTGATGGTGACGTCATGGGTGTGTGACGTCACCAGCATTTTTTCTTCAAAACCTTAATGAACAGCAGTAGTTTATTGTTTGAACAGCATTTCGCACTGAACTCAATGCGAATTCCTTCGCATCATTTCTGTATGGTTTTATTCAAGTCGATATCAATTCACCTCACAACAACGGCTCATGACGATATCATTTCCTATTTCATTCAACAAATCTTTCATCGCTTTCCCTACGTTTTCACTGCAATCATTTTCGGATATCACTTCCGTCGAAGATTTGATATGACTCTCGATACCGCCGCCATAATGGCTCCTTGAAAAGAGTCGAGTGCTGAATGAATTCCGCTTTTCCTCGTATCTGTTGAACTCGCTTTCAGTTGAAAAGCAATTTTATATCACTTTAGAAGTGTCTCAGGAAACGTTAGTGAATGTTAACCTATGGGATACTTTAATCGTCAGAACTGAGCCATCGGTCGTTAAAGGTGATCGACGTCGGCTAGGCGGCTGATTAAATAAAATGAGCGTCGCATGCAGAAGACGGACAGAATGGCTTTGCGACGCAGCGCGATGCATCGCGTGTCCATTCTCGTGCTTTCGTTTTGTTGGAGTTGAATGCATTATGCCTATAGGTTGCAAGAGTGTAAGCTGTGGTGTGTGGAATGTATGTTGAGAGATATTTGAGAATGTAAAACTGCGAGCTGAAACTGCTCAGAATTGCATTGCCTCTTTTGAAGCTTTCATTGAGTGACTGAGTAATTCTGCGATGCACATTCCCAATAACGTCACATTTCCTTTCTTGATCGACGCAACGTTTCTTCATTCTTTAAGAGCTGCTAACTTGATCATTCAGAATTTGTAGAATTTCTTCATCAACGATATGCATTTACGCCGATTTTGAGTTATCATCCATCATAATCCTCACATTTCATCGCAGAGGTATTTGGATTTAACTCCCAACCCATTCAATTTCGAAGAACAAACCCCCGCTCCCTCTTCGTTTGGTCTTTATAAGGTGGACTACGTTGCAACTTTCTTAAGTATCCAGCAAAAATTATTGGAATAACTTTTATCCATGTATATTCGTGCATTTGGCAGAATGACGCATTTTCAGAGATGAATTTAACCTTTTAGACACATTAAAACTTTCAATTCTTATAATAAATATCCTTAAGGATTGATTGCTATACGAGAAATGAACCATTGATAGGTGCCTAGGACTGCTTTAGTTTATTGCTGACCTCGTTTGCACTCAAAGAAAATGCAAGAAAGTTGTCCTTTTAGCCATTCTGATTTACGGCTTTTTCTTCAGTTTTTTGTAATATTGAATGGGCGGCAACCAGCCGCTCTGTGTTTGCTTAGCTTATGGTTTCAGTTTCCCATTGCCTAAGCGCAGGTTGCCGAAGCAGTGTACTCTGTGCCTACATTCTTTTTTGATCCATTCGTTTCACAATATATAGCCCACCAACCTCCCTGTATTGTTCACGGCAACCTAAAGTGTGCGTGTCCCTCATGATCCCTCTTGTTTCCTTTAGCAATCGCTAGTCAACAGTTGTTTCTAACGCCACAATGTAATAGGGCATACCTTGAAGGGGTATGAAACGCACAAATGGATATCATGAGACGGCAAAATTGATAAGTGCGTGACCAAAATTCCATCTGCTCCACCAAGAGTTCTTTGTGCCATAAAAAAACATGCGCGACATGCAAGGAGGCATTGCATAGCTGCCTTATCAAGGCTTCAATGGACTTATTCTCATTGATTTGAGAGATTTTTAATCAGCATTTTTTGTGCCAAACATATCGGCTCCTTATTCAGAATCGAAATGATGATGAGAGGAGGTTGAAAATGCGCGCATTGCGAGGGTAGTTTCATGTGGATTTGCACCAACCCTCTTTTGGTCATTCAGAGTTGCACTAAATTAGGTTTGGAGCACCTTTAAGGTTGCATAGGCCGCTGGCTGCAGACCTCTTTCCTATTTCAGCTTTTTGCATCTATGGAAAAACCATTTTTATTTCTCATTCGTGCACTGAGATGTTGGCGCATATTCTGGCAAATAGCTGGCAACAGTCTCACTGACATTGAGAACTAATTTCTTCTGAGTTGAACATCGTTGCATTCATTCAGTTGAATCATCGGCTCCATTTCAGCATCAACTAGCGTTCCTCTCATCAATATTCATGATCACTGTTCTTTGCAGAGTGTTTGCAAATGCTTCAGTCGAAGTTTGGTGATCTGATCCAGGATGGGATCAGCGAGGGGCAACGCTTCGCACTCAGCAGTGATCTTTGGCGATATGCATCCACCACTGCTCATTGCGATATTCTCATCACCCTCAAGCCGAACACCGATGACAACGATTCAGCTGAGCTTGCCATGTCACTCGTCGAGTTGGTTCGTTTCCTGTCTTCTAGATACTGTTTTCATTATGCATATGGTCATTGTTTTTTGTCAGCCCTATCCATACAACCAGCCAACCAGCGGCGGCATCAGCAACATTTTCGTTGGAAAGCGCTGGTTAATAACTTGCCATTTGGCATGGGCGAGCGATGAACCATTCTGACGGGCGAAAAAGGGTGCATTTTGCAAGTCTTGAAATATACACACATGAACGGGCAACCGATGAAGTGAGATTCCCATGTGAGGTGTATTCAAAACTTTTGAAGCCGTAATCCACACGAACGGTCTTGGAGGATCGTCAAGCGTCGCCTCAATCCGCAAACTCATGTCCACCACTGTTTTAGCATAGCAATTAGAGAAGAGCTGATAAGGAAGAATATCGATGCAGCTTATTTCCCATTTGTCAATACAAGCATACGGTAGCATCATCCTTATGGAGTTTTTTGGTTTCTCCTTATCGTTGGTCACATCTTTTTGGTTGCTAGAGAAAGTGATTTCTTGAAAAAAAATCTTGTCATTAAAATGAACCCTGCCAGTGCCTAACAATCTTACTTAGTGACTGACAGCTTCACGAGGAGAGGTGTGAATTCCTCGTTTCCTTTTTGCTTTTACATGCCTCATCTTTTTACACATGCCTCTTGCAAGTACGCCCACTGTGAAACTCTCACTCATAAACAATCATCAATTTTCATTTGCGCCTTTGTGCATCTACAAAGAAAATGTCAATGAAGGAAGATAGTGTATGCTTATTCTTGCCCTTTTCTCTGCGAAAAATCTATCCGAACCAAGTTGCGGTTCATGGAGCTTCATTGTTTGCCCGGAGTCTCCAAACACCCAAAACAATGAAATCCATTTTACCAAATCTTCTTTTCTGCTACTATATCAGCAAAGCAAACATTTAAAACTTTATGTGCATCCTTCTTTATTCAATAGTGAAACTATGCACTAAACAGTTAGTGAATATGCGAAATTTCAGATGAAGATATACGAACCTCACTTGAGAATCGAAGTGAGGCACCATCAACTGACCAACTGCTATGCTCTATACATTTCTGCAGACTACGTTAGGTGAGTATTGAGGGTCATATTTTCTTAGTTCTTCGGCTTTCCAATGACCTCTTTCCAACCCAAGGTTTTCCGAGCTGAGCTAGAAAACTGTCGAGATTGTCGTATTGAGAATGCTGGCAAAGCACTAACATGTGAAGTTAATATATTTCATCCAATTGCTTTTTGCTCTTTTTCGAAAAAGGCTTCTATTTTTATTTCGAGCTCTAGAGCACTCCGTGCTTTTCATTACACTTTTTTTAGTCTTCTGAAAGCGGCTGAGCTGTGCCATATAAAGAAGGCAGTAAAGCCTCAGTTTGGTGGCGGAATGCGTGACTTTTGCTTCGATGAGGCGCGATGTTATTCGAACGTTGAGTTAAAAAGCGCATTCCTATCTGGAATGGAACGTGCAATGATCGTCAAACAGATGGTCGATATGATGCGAGCACCTAAAGACGGCGTTCAGATAAAAATCGATGACGACGACTTCATCGATATCCCGGAAGGAACTGCGATAGGTAAATCCACCGCCATTTTTTTTCACACGTCATACGAACGCTGAATACCATGAATGTCTTATTTATTCTTTTTGATAATGCGCCACTAACTGATGTATATGGGTGTTACAAGTGTGGCACGCAAGCGCAGACAGCTCATCCGCGATCGTTTTGCAGTGCCTGCACTATCATCGAGAGGGCTCATCGACAATATTCTGCCGCTGCATCAGAAAGAAGCCATTAAGCATCTGCAGCAGAGCTGGGTGTTGACGCTATTCGAAGAGCAACCGCTAACACTGATCAGCGAATATTTTGGTACCGAAATTGCGATGTATTTTGCGTGGCTGGGCTACATGACTACCGCTCTTTGGTTCCCTGCGATAATAGGTGCCAGCCTTTATTCCCGACTTATGCTCATGTGTCTTCAAGGGTAATGTGTTTTTTGTCTTCAGGTATCAGGAAAAGAGTTTCTTGCTGCTTGTTTGCTTGAACTTTGTTTATTTTGCATCGTATGTTTATTTTGCTGATTGCATTATTTTGCATTATTTTAGCATACATTCCAAGAGGTCGCTTTCAGGAGTGTTGATATTTTTCTTCGGTGGATTCAGCTATAGCACATCTGAAAATGGCAACGAAGAATCGGAAACAGCAGAATATGTGAGGACTTTGTGAAATAATTTTAATAGGACTGCTAGCTTGTTACGAAAATTTTTGTGCTTACTTGACAGCAGTAATAGCATGGGACGAAGTAGTCATAGCGAGATACCGGTCGAGTTGTTGTGGATTGAAAGATGAGAGATGTGAGAGGGGGAGGCAATATCTCTAGATGTACTATGACTTTTTTAAGTTATAAATATAATAAAGATTCGTTGTCTTGCAAGTAGCGATGCTTCAAACCGCATACACCCTCACAAAACTCACCAACTCCAACCTTCCTTTGCTTTACAATCCAACCTATATTCATATACATATACATATATATATATATATATATATAGTGTGCATATATACACGAATGCCCTATATGGCTGCTCTTTTTAACTTTTTTAAACTTCATTTCGCACATATTTCCTCAATTTGGCTCATTATGCCTAAACATAGGTGGAAGAGCTGGCATGTAATGCGTTATTATTATACTGCTGCTCATCCTCTTTGCAGCAGTTGTTCTCCGACATCTGCNCCTCAATTTGGCTCATTATGCCTAAACATAGGTGGAAGAGCTGGCATGTAATGCGTTATTATTATACTGCTGCTCATCCTCTTTGTAGCAGTTGTTCTCCGACATCTGCTTTGTCGGTTTTGCACTTTTCAACTGCATTTGGTCGACAACTTATCTGGAGATGTGGAAGAGAAAACAGGCAGAGCTTGCCTTCAAGTGGGGCACATTCGACGTTGCCACGGATCCCTTGCTCGATGATCCGAGACCGGCTTTCAAGGTTGGTTAGAAGCAAGCTTTCGTCTTCCTTCTAGTCTTGCAAATATGTGACCTTTTGTGGATATACGGGGTCTCTCAACGTATTTAAAATACGAGCACTTTAGATCACTTGCTCCATTATTTGTTAGCATCCCCAAAGCTGATTGTTCTTGTGAACGGAACTGCATGTACCAATGTTCTGTCAGCTGTCACCGCAATTTTCTGCATTCATTGACAATCATCACAAAGTTTGCGTTTGGCAACGTTGCCATCCCCTCATTCCTATCAGTGATTCAAATACTCAAATTGATGGGACGATTTTTGCTATATATATGCTATAGAGCAATGAAAATTTAAAGGATACTTGAGATTTATCTACCGTTGCTATTTCATTTATTATCCCAAACTATGGAATTCTCAGTGGCAACGGCTTGCTTGAAAATGGTGATGCACAGTGCAGTTAGAAGAAGATCAAGAAATTAAGCCACTTGCGGCTAATTTTTTAACTCGATTTTCCCATGCTGCTAACCGGCAATTTCACTTTTTCTTTCGCCCGAATTCCAAGCTCACACGTTTTAAGGGCGACTACTTTGCTCCGAATCCCGTTTCGGGACGCATCGAACCATACTACCCTGGATGGAAGCACAAGCTCATTCGGTATTGTATCACATATCCAATTACGATCGTCTGTATTGTTGGCATGTTTTTGGCCATGCTACTAACTTTCAAACTGCAGGAATATGCAACCTTGTGAGTGATTCGCGCATTTCGAGATTCTACTGAGCAGTCGATTTTTCGCTTTTGTCGCGCAAATTTGTTGCATGAATTTTTTGCTCGATCGCTCTGACTCTATTCTTTGCCTTATGGTTACTATCACCTACTAATCTTAAAAGGAGCATTTTTTTCTCGCCCTTATTGCTGCTATTTGGTTTCTTCTCTGCTGAGGTTATGTTAAAGTTTCGATCATTTCATTGTCATGCTAGATGAATGACATTCTAGGTCTTTTTGTCACTTCTGAATGACAAAAAAACAAAAGGATCTTTGATTTTATATGCAACCACCCAAATGCAGTCATGTTATGCTATGAGCACACACTCTGTCTGCAACGAATATCACCACTGAAGCATTGCTGCCATCAGATTAGCATTAGACTTGGGTCATTTTATCACATGTGGAACCTTGGCCAGGGAATGGTCATGCAGTTTTAATTTCTTCGACGCTTTTTTTTCATTCCGAGCGTTTCTAGAAGTTGGCCAAATCGTTCACTACATAACTGGAAACAAAGCCCTAATTCAGCAGACTGCAGACAAATCCTTCCATGGCAGATCATTCGATTCACTGGTAATGATCGATGTAATATACATACTTAGCAAAAGCGGTGGTCACTTCTGAGCAGTTCGAAGCTAACAGATATCAAATTTTCAGCTATTTCGGGCACTCTACCCTTTTTTGGTGGATTTCTTCGGTTCCGATGGTGCTCTATGCATTACTGATCGTTACGGGTGACAAGTACTATCGAATTATTGCTCTCTATCTAAACGATCTCGGTGTGTATCTCTCGCATATTCGCTAACATCATCTATGAATGCGTACGTACTGCTTTTGCTGTAGAGTGCTGTTGCTTATTGCGCATCACCAAACACTAGTGGCAATCCCACTTATTCACTGATTTAGTCGAGTTTTTAAAGAGAAGTCAACTTCCTCTTTTGATATTTTGTCCGGTTGGCAGTGTGTCAGGCACCAGAGGGTACATTCAAGCGGTTGCGGTGCATAAGAAAAAGTTGCTTCTTTTATGCGCACTCTTTTAATATTTCATTGTTCTTCTGTTAAAGTTCCAACAGTCTTTATTGAGTGCTCAAAGTGTGTCGCTGGATTGATATGTTGCGCATTCAGTGAATCGATATCGAAGTGTTTTTTGATATGTAATTGCTTAATCAGAAAGAGTTGTATTCGTTATTTGGACAGATCGCCTATGCAGAGAGCGAAATATGTGCAGGTAAGGATTCAACGGAAACATTCGGTTCCCTACAAGGTGCGTGATTAACTTGATCTTTCTCGTGTCGTTCAGCAAACCGCTTCAAAATTATTGAACCATCTGAAGTCGGATTCGAAATACATTCCAAAAGGTTGGTGCTCTTTCACAGCATATTTTAGAGAATTATCGCACCGACGATGAGTACGAAGATTTTCTCATAACGAAAATCGTCATGTACCAGTTTGTCACCGCTTTCGGATCGTTATTCTATATCGCCTTCTACCTGCATAATATCAAAAGGCTCCAAGAGGTAGTAAAAGTTTACTCTAGTATATTTCGTAAAAGTCGATTAACAAACTCCTCATCAGTTCATATACGTCTAACCGAGTCGTTACGTTGGCAAAATTCCACTCGTTTGTTTATTTGAATGAATTCATTTCTTATACAAAGTATGGTCAATGAAATTCCAACTTTTTCGTCAATGATGTGTGTGTTTTGATGATTTGAAGACCTTGCCCGCATATAGGAAAGAATCGGCGACCACTTTCGGTGGTTTTCACCCGTGATCGTGAAGATGCCGCATGTCATAGAGCGCATATAGCGGGACACTCGTGATGAACGCATTACACCAACAGTCGAAGTTGAACTGGCATCAGCGAGACAACGTCTACATATTGTTCATGTGTTCATATTGAATCCAGAGATTGTCCGGACTAGATTGAGATGATTATGCGTGCATGGTATGTATACTAGAGATGACGGAACATTCACCGACATATGTTTGCGGAAATGGAAATGTAAGCGGTAGCTAATTTGTAGAGCATTTGCCTTGCTAGCGACAGGTGAGGGGGTCATCGTCGTGTGCTGTCAAGATTAATTGATCATCGAAATACACATATCTCAGCTGGACTACACATTGTTCAACATAATTCTTGAATGTATCGTCAAACATTTCCAACGATCACTGACCTCGTTAAAGCACCGATATGAGCTTCTCATTGCAGACACTCGCGACATTGCTCATAACACGACAACTCGCCCAGAATATCAACGAAACACTTGTGCCGTTCGTCATGGAACGCGTTAAGCTTAGTCGTCTCACCTATCAAATGACGAAGCGCATGAGCGATCGGTCTCTGCGCAAGTGCTGTGCTGAAGTTCGCAGACGCAAACTAACACCACTTGTCGGTGATAGCGATGTGAGTGTTTGCCTCAACTTGGAATGAAACTACTTCCGCTCTAGTCTTATGTCACTGTTCGTATCGTTACTTTTGACTACTCTGCAAAACATTTCGTTGCTTGATCCTATTCCTATCTACTGCTAAATCTGTAGTTTTAGTTTCTCAGCGAAACATGTTTCGGAGTTCAAATTTTATTAGAAAATCCAAATTTTGATGAGCACATTCTAAATGAGAAGTCAAAAATACGGAATTACTTTTTCAGTTGCTACCACATAGCTATTTCAGGTGGGAGAAGCCACTTCACCTGACGGTTCTAGTGAATCTCCCACACTATTTACCATCGGCTCGCCGAATTGCGCCTCTCCACGGCTGTTCCCACGCAATAAGTTCCACTCGATGCGCCTGAGATGCACTGGAGATGACAATCCACCAATTAAGCTTATCCACGTACGTTATGGCATTTCATGCAGATTTCATTAGCAAATTGTTTCTTTTAGTTGGTTTATCTGCGCAGCGAACGTGGGCACCGCCTGCTTCAGAAAGACCAGAGTGCACCTCTCATCATTCATTTTTGAACTATTGCACCGTCATGGGGAGTGCGAGGGAGATTTCCAAATGTTCCGGCACCTAAAAACTTCAGTAGCAACTGGTTTATTAGTTTGCAAGCTAGAAATGAATATAACAGAAAAGTTGTTCTGAAACTGATTTGCTTGCAGAACTTAGCACCTTCCTCACCCAATGGTAGTGGTTCCGGAAGACTTCCGAAATCGCCAAGGCTGCCGATGCCTGAATTCAAATTCTCTTCTTCAGATGGTAAGATGGCTTTTCTTAGTTCTCCCATAAAGCCTGCTAACACTAAACATTCCAATTGGAATATGCATCTTTCTTGCACATACTCAAGTGCCGTAAGATACACTTGAGCAGGCTGATTCCTTACCGTGAATCACATTTGCATTCAGCATTTTAGCACTCTTGACGTCGCACATTTCTATATTTGCTTTCAATAGTCAGTGCATTCCTCTCAGTAGAATGAAAACAGAGTAACATCAATCAGTTTGCAGTGCCCGAATTAACACAGGCTGAATTGGAGAGCCTAATGGCCCCCTACATGAGACCACTCGATGACTTCCTCGAGATGTTCATTCAAGTAAGTCGTAGATGCTACATCGTCCTCTTGCAAATCCATTTACTGCATTATTCTTATGCCATGCTGGAATTGCCAAAGACCATTGACGAATCGAGTTTTTATTTGTATCACGGCTTGCACTAGCAGTACTATATATCCAAATAAACTTTCTGCGGTCCGTTTATTGACAAGGAAAACCGAATGAACGTTTTATTTGTTTATTTAATTTCGCTGCTTTTTTTAGTATGACCACTTTCAGCTTGGTGTTATCAAGGATAAGGCTATTCATCCCAGTGACAATGACTGCGCATAAAAAAGACCTATCAATTATTCATCGAGTACTAATCATGGCGTTCGAGTAATCCACCAGAGGAAAAAATGCGAGAAAATTGAGGACCTCAAGGCAAAATACTATTGGAGTGAAATCAATCACCTTGCAAATATTGAGTTTCAGAAACTGGTGAAGCAGATGAAGGACGCTAAGTCAAGCTCGTTCTGTAACAGCTTAATCACTGTGGCAACCCATGGTCGTACCAGAAGAAAGAATTATACATGTAAAATTTGCAAAACTAGAATGGGACAGAGATCGATAAAATACCGTGCGAATCAACTGCTCAACTTGCACAGCCAAGTGATCATTGAATTGATGGTTTTGATGCGACATGAAGGCAAACAGTTGCCTATTGTCCAGTGATGACGAAATAAATAAATAAATAAAATATTTCAGTTTGGCTATGTCCTGCTCTTCTCGCCGGCATTTCCATTGGCCGCGTTGTGCGCGCTGGCAAATAACCTGATAGAAATCCGCGTTGATGCCTTCAAGCTCTGCAACACTGTGCAAAGGCCATTCGGGCGGCGTGTTAAGGACATTGGTGCGTGGCAAAAAGCGATGGAGGTATGAACTGCAGCTGCATTTTATCCTTCCATTGTCCAGAATACGGCGTTTAACGTCGAGCACAATTAATGGCATTTGAATGGTGGAGTGCATATGTCACTACTATCATGGGCACTACTTTGAGGACATAAGCTAGCAGAAGGATAATCTATGCATGGATATTGAGATGTGGAGGAATATTAATATTTTCAACTGTTCTAAGTGCCAGCAACATCTCTTCGACTGCATTCTTCGTTTGGGCCCATCTGTCATCTGAATAAAACATAATACAATAACGGCTTTAGGATTTAGCCCTCTTCCAGCCTTTCGCCCAGAAATGAGAACGCTCGTTCACCTTACGGTATCACTTGGTAGTGTGTGCCTAATAGGTCTTTTAAAAGATCACTTCAGGGAAGATGAATATTTATTGTCCATGTAAGGTTTGCAAAGAATCCTCCTCAAGTCAACTCTTCAATAGTCGCATCGATTCGAAGCAATTGTTGGCTCACTACTCTCCTCGCCTCTTGGCGAATTTCTTTGGCCATACGGCACTAGGGTGTGGCAAAGCCTTCCTCTGTGCTCACTAATCGCTTTTTACCTCTTCTAGATCATGGGTATTGCCGGCGTTATTGTCAACTGTGCGCTCATTGGCCACTCTGGGTTGGTGCAGAGGATTTGGCCAGGCTTGTCATGGGGAGGGCAGGTGAGCATTGTGGCCCTCGGTCTTACCTAAAGTTGCCTATCCTGCTGCTCGTTCAAAAGACTTTCTGCGTTTGTTTGTCGATAATCTTGGCGATTGGGATGCATTGTTTGATATTTTTATTATGTCGGTTGAAAGCGATTAGCATGAACGTTTTGCGATGGACCAGATCACTTCCATCGCTGAGATTCGTTGAAAATTTGGCATATTATTTGAAGGGGCCAGCATTTTTGCTAAAAGTTTCATGCGATGTTCCATATATCCATGCATGCTTGACAGCTGCTTGGGATTTTTTTTTGTGATTAAAATCGTTCGTTACTAATATCGCGTCCTCCTCTTAGAATAAATAGATAGGAGCAGTCTTATAAGCCGAGCGCTTATTACATACATTGTCAGTTTATACACACGAAAATCGAAGACACCGATTTGCGAATTGAGGCGTTGTGTGCAGTTTGTTGACTGCATAGTTCAGCTTAAATGAATACGATTGTGATGGATAAACTCTATTGCTTCAGCTTAAATGAATACGATTGTGATGGATAAACTCTATTGCAGGTTCTCATTTGCGTTCTCTTAGAACATTTGGTGCTTGCTGCAAAATATTCAATTGATAATATTATTCCGGATATACCGCACTGGATTCGCATTGAAACAGCGAAAGTTGAACATTTCCGACGTGAAGCTTTCAAGGTTTGTCCCACTGTTGGAAGATAACAATCACCTTTTGCCTTACTTCGATGGTCATTAGTTCTATTTGTGATGGGATTGAAGCGTCCAGGTAATTCAAACGTTGTGCAGCTAAAATATATCACTAAGTGCGGCTTTGCTGCGCAGTGGAAGGAGGAGACAAGATTTTTAATACAGAATTACCTATTATTTAATAGTGACATTAGTTACGGATAGAAGAATGTTCTCTTTCGATGAGAACGCACTTTATTGGTGTTCGGAAGCTATGAAGCTATCGCATGTGACATCTCCAGTTGGAATAACAAAAGGAATGTGCTCTCACTCATCACCAGTCATGTAAGCATGGACAGAACGCCCCAATTGTAAACTTTACGCTTATAGGTTTCCTGATTTCTCATGAGCACTTACTATTTTCTCAGTCCTTGGCAAAACTTTCTAGTTCTTCTTGTAGTGTGAATGCAGGCTGACGATGTACAATGCAGTGGTATGTTATTGGTATTTGGTGAGGGAGACTAGTACTGAGGAACGCTTCTGGGGTTTCATCAATATATTAGCGCACTGAATGAATCTTTTGCGCTGAACCCGGTTCTTTAAAATGCAGCTACACGTTTAGTTGACCACCAGAACAGCATCTGAAGCTAATCTAAATAAGCATGCTCAGTACTTGCCTAATGCTCCTCATCAGCGATCACCTGCATACCTCGAGCTGTGAGCACTGATGCCTACCTAATACTGCGCAATCTGCGAATGTTTACGTGTTAAATAATTTGGAAGAATAGGGTACGCAAAGTTGTTCTTGCAAGCGAGTGTTCATTCTAAAAAGCATCGAGTGTGGTGCTTTCAGTACCTAACGAACTGCTATAGCTTAAAGAGCGAGTGGTCAGAAAACGAACCGAAGTACACATCCACGTCCACTCTGAAGGAAGCTCTCGTTAAGCAGACCGCTTATCGTCCATTCATTTCTGCCTTATGCTGTTTGCTATTTGCCACTGCTATCATTGGATCGGACTGTGATTAAAATTCACTGCAATAAAGATTTGAAACTAAACAAAAATCGATCAGTCATTTAGATATGAAACAGGAGAGCTCAGTCTGGAATCAACTCGTTCCCTTCGTACTTTTGCTGTTCCTACTTTTATTATGAGATGATAAAAGTGCGAAAATGAATTTCAGAACGAAACAAAGCTGTTATCAGTGCGTCGCAATTGCGCACCTGTCGAACTTGACGTGCTACAAAGCGAACCCTTCAGCATTGATCAGCTGGATTCTCCGTCGAGAAGCTCTCAGCATTTGACTGCCGAAGGACGCCATTTCAAACGGCGATGCAGAACGCCTATTTCCAGACCTTCGACACTGCAGCTCTCCTAGCCTGTTCACATGGCCTCTGATTATTAAATGCCTATAAATCTGAAGTTGTTATGAAGCGCAAGACACTCCTATACGAATATGTGACATATATAGCAGCATTCTAGTACGGAAGGATAATAGTATGGTGTCATTGTGCCAAATTACTCTCCCAAAGTTAGCGCACATCCACGCTTGGCAATATGGGCGGATCATTTCGACACGAAAGGAAGTCGATGGTTGTACGTTAGCTGCTAATAGCACATAGAGCTCATTTATTTATTTAGCCATTTGTTTATTTGTTTATTTGTTTATTCACCTCTTTCTTCCTTTGTTTATTTCATAACCACGGGACAATGAGCAGTAGTTTGCCTTTCTGTCACGTCGAAACCCTCAATGATTGTGTGGGCTATGCAAGTTCAGCAGCTGAGTTGATCGACCTCTGCCCCATACTAGTTTTATAAATTTTACACGTATAGTTAGTTCTTTGTTCTAGCACGACCATTAGTTGCTACAGTCATTAAACTTTTGAGGAAGGAGCTTGACTCTCCGTCCTTCATCTTCTTTACCAACTTTTGAAACTCAATATTTGTAAAGTGGCTGATTTTACTCCAATAGTATTCTCCTTGGGAATTTTTACTCCTTGGGAATTCTTCAATGATTCTGCATCGCAATCTGGGTTAACATCATCGACAAAAATCGGGAGCACTCCCAAACTTCATTCCTCCGATAAAAGCTCTTCTCAACATTTTACAAGGCTCTCCAGCCTGGTTGGGGATGGCTATAAAATATCATCAGCAGGACTTTATGGGATTTTACAAATATTTGTTCGTACTCTGTTTCTTTTGCTGTAATAGTATACCCTAGCTGTTTTGCGTCCAAACTTCTTTATTTAAAGCAGTACTCCGCCTCGCCTTATCCTTACTTTGCAATTGTTTATCAAATAAAAGCCTCTAATCTGGAACAAATGCAGCAGTTTTTGCTACACCAGTTAAACCAGAACTTTACCTTGAAGTTTGAAATGCGCGAACAATGAGCAAAATTAGTGATTACGACGTGAATGCCGTTTATAAAGTTGAAGCCTGATGACCATCACCTAAGCATAAGTCCCGTTCTATAGGAATCACACTCATCGCTGGTCACAACGCTGAAAATCTTTGCATAAAGATATGTAATGAAAGAAAAAAAAATAAAGGGTTGGATCTGTTGGCTTAGGAGATGGAATTCGCTGTAAAAGAGAGCTCAATTCTTGATGCACTAACTAGATGCGCAAGACTTTCTCACCATTTCTGGAAACCCTTCTAAGACATATCACAATTTTAGAAATGAGCACTTGTCGATGAAGCATCCTGTAGATTCTAAAACGGCGGCGATTCAAGTTTCATTATACGCTTACTGAATGCCCGGAGTTGATTCACTCTTTGCGGAGGAGTGATTTACACTCTGAGGAGTGATTTACACTCTTTCAATATCTCAAAGGTTCAGGTGAATCATTGACCACTTAAAGTACTTGGAAGAACCATATGTGAATAGCGGGCGGAAAGAATTTTGCTCTCAAGTAAATCAACTCCTCATGGTGCTATTGAGCCTCATGGTGCTATTAAACTGCATTTATAAACAGCTGCGCTTGCAATAATAGAGCTATCTCTTATAGTCATTTTCGTTGTACTATAACCGATCCTGCGATGTACGGACCGAAATAGATGCGCGAATGACAGACAAGAACTTTGCATCTAGGTTGTAGCCTACTAATTCTAAACAATGACCGACCTGTAAATATCAAGCGACATTTCTGTCTCCACCATGTGCTCATTGTGCCTCAGCATTTTAAAGTTGGTGCAGTGCTCGGTTATACCCCAATGCGATATAAATAGAAATACTTTTGAAACTATACTGATAATAACATTGAAGAGTAAGTTGAAGAAGTTTCTGAGCCCTTCAGTGACCTCCCAAGCACAGCGAGAAAATACAGCGGTGATATGCTGCATTCCCTCTTGATGTGAAACCGTTAACCGTTTGGCACGTTGTTTTGAATGCGATAAAATTACATGCGACATTTTTGTCTCCACATAATCGTCCACTGAAATTGGTGTGCACTTTGGCGTCAATAGCTTTTTTATCTGAATATTGATTCGTTTTGTAGGCATCGTCTGAAGCAAATTATTAGATATGCTGTAAAGTTCTTTAAAAAAAACTTGTTCGCAGAGGGCCGCTTTGCTCATTTCATCAATTATGAATATACCGTCGATACATTATCAGTTGCATTGTGCTGTCTTTTCTGCTGATTCCGTTTCTCGAAACATTCTTTTCTCACTTTGTTCTTTTTAATAGTCCCTCTTATAGGACAAATTGATTGGCCGATTAAATTTGGCTGCGCTGGATAGTACCGTTTGGCACAAGAACAGTCAGTGCTTAAGTTTAGAGTACTCGTCTATGAAGGTGTGCACTGATTCTTTGCTCGAAATGCTGATCAATTTGTACTGCTATGTGAGCGCTGCTCAATTTCATTAGGCACTTTGCAAAGAATACGGTCTGCTCCGAATTTAGACCCCCTATACCTACGTTCTATGTAGTTACTATACTAATCCCGCGACAGTATGAAATTAAGGATTGCGCGTTAGGACGAAAAAGATAATGGCTACGCACTGATGCGGCATTTTACGCCTGTCAACCGAGCAAACGAAGTGTTCTATCGATTTATTCCTCATGATTATAGGGGGTTTTGCATGTGGAAAGAGGGAGGGAGCAGAAACGAATTCGGGAAATCCTTCAGTTGCACGTAGTTATCTCTCTAATCTCGCTCACTGTCAAAGCAGTGCTGCATGACTCCGAAGATGGTATGAACAGGCTGGAATGCGTTTGTTGCTCTGCACGAATCTGTTGCTCTTTCCGGCGCTGTATAGTTTCTTTCGCTCGCACACTCTTCTCAAGGCAGTTGACTAGATTTTGACGTTGTAAGCTGCTTCTTTTGTCGCCTTTTCATTTAAAATTCTGGGCGAACGATGTTGCCGTCTTTCTTGCTGCTCTAAGAAAGTGATGCATTACTGCATAAGCAGCAAAATCGCTAGGAAGCATTACGTCTAAACGCATCGAGCTGTTTGTAAGCACATCACATAACAACGATTAGAGAATGCTTTCAATAACTGTAATGAACGTCGTTATTCCGATCATATCATGCTTAAGAGATCAACTTTGCGAAAAGTGACTTTAAATCAAATTCTGCGAGAAAAGGAATCTGAGGAAGGAGAGTTTCGGCAACGGTCCGGAATTTCTAAGCTCCAGTGATCGGTGGCTCACTTCTTATCAGGCAAATGGTGCTGTGAATCGCATTATGCAGAATATGGTCACTTCTGCCATGAGTTCTGCTCTTGCATGTTTTGCTCGTGGAAGCGCATCGTTCTCTTATTCAAAGCTGAGGGAAGGAAAAAATGAGATCAAACCACTTTGTGGGTTCAATTTCGATGAGATTAGTCAACTATACAAGTTACAGGAGCGCAAAGCGGATCAGTGAGGGAAATAAATTATTGTAGCCTTTGCTTAGAAATTTCATAGTCCTATTGTGCGTTCTCCTTAAACAAAATTGTTTTGCAGTATGGCTGACATATTAGCGGTTGTCCTATCATCTACAGCGGGTATTCTTCTGTGGTACATTGTTTGGTACTATTTGAACGTTCGTCGATATCCGCGTGGACCATTGCCTATTCCTTTTTTTGGCAACGTCCTTCAACTTCAGCGGCAGAATACACATAAGCAATTCGAGGAACTCGCGAAGAAATGGGGTCCTGTCTATACAGTCTTCATTCCTCTGCCAACTGTCATAATAACAGGTCTCGACGAAATGCGAGAAGCGCTAATAAAGAAAGGTCCATTGTTCGAGCACGTTTGGTATTTTACTAGCTGCCTAACACAGACCTTCCGGTCACAACAAGTAGCGAATCGTGCTGAGCAACGAAACTGAGCATGATGTTTCAACACTGAGCAAACAGATCAGTTTTGGTGTGCAAATGCTGCGGATTTATTTGGACAAAAATGTTTGGAACCCAACGAGATAATATTCGTGACGAAATAATGTTCACCGACAAGCTTTGGAGGGGGTGCTATGAGGTATCATTCATCAAAGCAAGTGGCAGACGTCACCATCAATTTGAAGTGTCTAGCGACAAAATCGATGAGATGCCGCTGCCTTAGACGGTCTTCGAAATCAGAGACTGACCGCTGTTTGTGAGGTTGGTAATGAAGGGTGAGAGGACCATCGTATTAGCGCCATAACTTTTCCAGTGCCCAATTTCCGAAGCATCTAACAAATTCACCTATCGGAGTGCCTTTGAAATGCCTTGTACTACGATATTTTGGTTAAAACGCGCTAATAAATGTGACAATTCTAGCCATCATATTCTCCGGACGCCCGACAACACCAACAGATAGTCTCTTTATGAATGTGCCTAATGGAGGAATCATTTTCTCGGAAGGCGAGCAATGGGCAGAACAGAGAAAATTCGCACATGCAACGCTAAGACAGTTTGGTATGGAACAGAGTCTTATGGAACAGAAAATACACGTCTCCATCGATGCACTTTTCCAGCAATTCGAACAAAGTGGTGTGTGAGATGTTCTTTATTTGTTTCGCTTCGATATTTGCTTCTTTGTCACATTTGTGAGAAAATATGAGCATGAGGTCAAGAACTCACTTCGCCAGACGCTGTTCCAATTGGCCTCGAACTGCTCCTGCTGAAGAAGGTAGTGCATATCTGCGTTTTCACTTAGGTAAAGCGAGCCAGCTTTCCATTAGCTTTTGCAGTGCTTCACGTTGGACTCATGGTGTTGGCGAGGAAAGGAAACAATTGCTCACATCTCACGTTGTGCATTTGCCGAGTTCTCAGTGAAATTAGTTTTGCGCTGAATTTCGTGTTCATTTCTTTGTTCCAGCAATACATACACGCCCTAGCTTCTTACCGTCGCAAACTGAGTGATTACTGCCTTACAGACTTAACAAAGTTGGATATCAACTGGCCAGTGCAGCTGTGTGTTGCCAATGTTATACATGAGATTCTTTTTGGGTTTCATTGCTCCTACACTGATTGCGAACGGGTTTATCACTTGCAGGTGGGTGATGCTGCTACTGTTTGCCATAAAAAACTGAGCCCAACTTGTAGTACATTTGCGTTTGACTAAAAGCTCGTTGAATCTTTTAAAAGCCGATTCTGGGGCGTATGGGGATCGGAGTATAGATGCAATCGTAGGCGAATTAACACCACAATCGTTACATTATTGATGCCCCCATCATCTATCTTTCAAGTCAGAACCCCTGCATTAATGCCGTTACTAATGTACTGACTTACAATTCTTAGCCGAAGATGATTTTTTTCCATCAACGATGCTATGACTTGTGACCCTAAATGCGCTGAGGAAGCTAANTTTTTCCATCAACGATGCTATGACTTATGACCCTAAATGTGCTGAGGAAGCCTAGTATTGTTGGGTAGCAATCTTAGTTCAAAAATGGCCTTGAATACTCTCTACGTGGTGAAGATTTCAACATGCAATCGGCGCATAATTCAGGAGCTTATACAAAAAGGAATGGAAATTATACGAAGCCGAGCATGCGTTCTTCTTGTTCAGGTATTCGTTTGCATTGTTCTAGGTAGCATTATTTTCCACCGCACAATTCCTCTTCCTTCAACAACTCTTTGTCACCAACAGCTGAAAATGATCAAGCACTGCATTTTCGTGCTCATTTAGAGTCAACGTCTGATGTAGTCGGTTTTTTACATTTTTGAGTTGATCTCGATTTTTGAGTTGATNNNCTCGACTTTGATTACAGTGCAGGCTGTTTAGCACAGATGTTTCCATTAGTGCACCCTTGCATGTGACCGTTAAAAGGATATCATAGCAGCATTACAAGGTGCATTCGGTGCATGCATTTGCATCATGCATGTTCCGGGATAGCATGGTGTTACTGAAATTCGAACACTCATTCAGCACCACGCTCTGATCTTGTTTGAAACTCATTCACGTTAATCATGTCTATTACTGGTTATTGTGAAAGTGAGTTTTCCCCGACAACACATCGGATAATCTCTGAAAAGAGAAATATATTGCGGTGAGGAAATTTATGGACAGGGCTGACTGTGCCAGCTATTCTTCGTTTGTATGACTCACAGGGTTTCTACAGTTGCAGCCTCGAGGATGGGAATTTAACGCACCTATGTTTGAAATTTGATGCATATCTAAGGCAATCTCTTGTGCAGCCCCGATCTAGGCTATTCGCCGATGAAGGCGCAGTCCCATTTTTCGAAATAGCATGCACAATTCGCAACAAGAAATGTCTAACAAGTTGACGACAGATGTTAGCATATAATTTAATCGCTTAGGCACATCCGTGGATTCGATTTTTACCTGTGATCGGTTGGTGGGGATATGGTGAGTTGCGTGCCATCGCCGTCGAATTGCTCACCTATGTCGGCGAACAGATCGAAAATGGAAAGAAGAACCTAAACCTGGATCAGCAGCCTGACACATTCGTTGCCGCTTACCTTCAGGTAATGAGATTTTTATATGGGCTCATGTTCTATAGTGCCTCTCTGAACACCGATAATTGAAGTAATATATACTTGTTAGACGGAAATTCTGATGCCGAAATATAGAACGAATGACAGTGTCAAACAAATACGCTTTGCCTCGTATGGCAAGATTTTCGTACTCTTTCCATCCGCGCTGTCACAGTTCGAAGTGGTTTTTCTCCGAAGTTGAGCAAATTACGGTGGATTTTTCTAATAAATAAAAGCATATTCTGTCTTCATCCGCAATATTCTTCAAATTCGCAGCAGCTAGAAATGTCGAATACTGCAAAGGCCGGCTTCCAGCCCTCAACAGATAATAATTTTCAATGCAATCTCTCTGCTAAAATCCACTGATAACGTAAAAAAATTCCTTCTTCATGAACGTCCAAAAGGAATCTTTTTTTACAGACTGTGATGTGATTCAGGAAACATCAAAATATGTGCATCAAAATATCTTTATGCTCTACAGAAGCGTCGCTGGAAAAAAGATTGAGAAAACGATTTCTTTGAAAGCAGCCGTAATGATGCACTGAATATATAGAATTAATTAATTGGCTTAATGCGTGAAGTTAGATAATGACATCATTAGCTATGCGCCCGATTCGAGCTTGATATCATTAGCTATGCGCCCGATTCGAGCTTGATATCATTAGCTATGCGCCCGATTCGAGCTTGATATCATTAGCTATGCGCCCGATTCGAGCTTGATATCATTAGCTATGCGCCCGATTCGAGCTTGATATCATTAGCTATGCGCCCGATTCGAGCTTGATATCATTAGCTATGCGCCCGATTCGAGCTTGATATCATTAGCTATGCGCCCGATTCGAGCTTGATATCATTAGCTATGCGCCCGATTCGAGCTTGATATCATTAGCTATGCGCCCGATTCGAGCATAACACTCAAGTTGTGTTGCTTCGCGACGCTTTTTATTTGCTTGAGTTCAATGCGTCTGAGGTTCAATTTCCGATATGTCAGTGTGCAAAATATTTATGGGTCTTTGTAGATCTAAACTTGCAATTTGTGATGCCTCAAAATTTGAAAACACTTCACGCCATCCAAGCACCTTTGTTGACAATGATTAAACCTCAGCATGGGTCGACTCCTTATCGAGATTCTGTGTGAATCGCAGCACAAACTGAAATTGAATGTGATTTTGTACATCTTTCACATTTGCGCCCAATTGCCGAAACAGCTTGCTCTAGTGAGCGAGATAGCAATGGCACAGATCATAGCACTTCTTTGCTGCAGCAATCCGCTAAGCATATTACTCTCAACGTTAACAGTGTATATACATTGTGCGTTCATTTAGGAAATTCAGAGAAGGACACGACTCAACAATCTCAGCTCATTTTCGTATGTTTGTTCCAGTCTTCAGTGTTGTTTCTTGCCCCAGCATTGCTTGTAGATAGCATTTCTAACTAAAATACGTTTAATAACCAGCGAATAGGCAGGTACCATTCGCGAAAGACTCGAGAGGTCACAGTGTGTTTTCTCGAACGGAAACCACATGACGTGTGGGAGCACATGTGAAGCCAAACTCTTCACCTGCAATTTTCGACTCTTGGTATATTTACCTAGGCGTGAGATGCTGGGAGTTCATGAATACTTTGAAAACGTACACAAAAAATAACTTGTTTCTATGTCTGTGCTGGCCGATCACATGGTCTCTACTCGAGACTAGACAATCTTTTGAGAAAGGAGGAACGCATCTCTGATATCAGACACTCATTCAGTCGAATTATGAGTAATAAAAACGATGATTTTCAAAGTGAGTGGCTGGTGTAGATTTGGTAGATAATGAACTGTAATTCTCTCAAAGACATTTTTAGCACAGGGATTTCAAATAGTCTGTAAAAATGTGCATGTGAGCCCTCGTCATCTCGCTGATTCCGAAGTCCTATCATTCACAAATTACTCACTAAATATCTTGAAGAATACTATCAATTATTAACCACTTTAGTAAAACTTTTTTAATACAATTGAAAAATCGTTTATCCCGCAAACAGCAATATTTGTGTCATATTCATACCAAAGGAATTAGGGATTCAATTCAAGAATATTCGATGTAAATTGTAAATAGACAGTGAGTCACGAAGCAGTCAAGATTTGACTACTGCGGTGAGCATGATTCAGCTGGCAGCACTGCTGTCTTTCTAGCGTTCGGAATTCGCCGCCAACAGATCGCGGGAGCATCTACCTTGGTATGAACACCACTCATAAATGTCGGACGGAAGGAGCGCTATCGTCCAAAGAATCCCGCAATAACAGTGATCTCCTGAAACCATCTCCTTGCAGAGCCCGGCAATCCTCATTTCTAGGAGAGATCCTCATGAGACCTCTACGAGCTGAAAAAAATTCTTCACATAGCCGAAAAATCATGGCAAAATTTCGTCAGTCGGTGTGTTCTAATATGTTGCGCGAAAGAGAAACGTGACGCTTGGATATTGATGGAGTAACAACCGTTGATCGCAAAATAGGATACCCATATATAATGAGCATATTCAGAAAGCATAACAGAAAACGGCAGTGGCTGCAGCTGGACGAGATCAACGTCAATGTTCTACAAGACATCCACATATATGCAGTCATTGGAAGCACCAGTTATGTTTGTACTGCCGAAAAATACACAAGTTGAGAAAAGATTGAGTCGCACCAGAACTTTGCTCTCTTCCCATTTGAATCAATCCAACCGAAGAAGACGTCGAAGAACAACAAGCTTGAAATGGTGACCCTCATATACAGAGAAAATGGCGACACAAAAAATGCACTAATCTATAAGATTATATCGCAACTGCTCGGCGTCTTTGCTTGCCAAAAATCGCTGGTCTTTACTATGCTTTGTGCTCATGAGGAACTTTCCAGCACAAACTCATTTAACTGAAATCATAGAATAAATGAATCTCGCAGAAGGAACAAGTGATTCAACTTATCATCAAAAAAGCTTATAACACCGTCAAGGCATACTTGTTCCTCCAGCCAAGGAAAAGTTTCGAATGAACAAAAACATCTCAGACTTATCAAGAAACTATTTGACGAAGCAGAAAATGAAGACGTATATAAAAGCCACCCACTAATTCACTGAAAAGCCATCGCTATTGGGACCCGTCAAAGTGTCGCCCAACCTTCACCTCTCCCTCGGTGGTCTTCTTATCTCTTGTCCTTCTGGGAATATAGTCGTGTACGTAGGCGATGTGCAGCTTGTTTCACTTCCAGGAAGCAGCAAAAGGAAAAGTTCTTCGTCAGTGTTAGAGAAACAGCGAGCACTTAAGCAAAAATTCACGAATCAATGCTGACTGTTCGCTAATTTGTTAAATAAGTGTGGTTTGTGTTACTCTCCTCTAAATTTCGGAGAGCACATTATCTTACGCTTCACGCGGAAAATTCTTCAACAATACGATGCTGCACTAAAGAGCGCGAATATTTAATAAGTTATGCAGCAATATATTTTGTTAGGTTTTGAACTTCCATGAGTTGTATTACAATATATTTTCCTGCGGAGAAATTTCTTGGAATATGCTACGATACATCTTTTTGCCTCGATCGTTCGCTGTTCTCTCCTTCATAGCGGTGAAGTTGCGCTATGTGGTGCTATCACTTTCTAGACGTTCCGCTCACAGCCACAAACTTGTTTTTCTCTTGTTTATTAATTTCATAGCAAAAATAGGCTCAGCGAGTATCCCGCACCCTTCACATCTTTGTTCAGTGTTACTGCAGGTTATCCGCTCGAAAAGATGTGATATCACCGTAGTCACTTCTCCTGTTATCCCTAAAGTGTATCCAGCTCATTAGCAACCAGTTTTTTCAAGTCCCATCCAGCTACTCTGAGTTATGCACGCCAAAATGTCTTGCGCAAGCACGCATTTTGGACATCACCTGCTTCTATATTGAAAAAGTTGCGTTTCATCGCAATGATATGCTAAAAGCGCATATACTCGAAAATTGCTTGCCCATTATAGCTTTAAGTAAGCATAAATGGCGCTATTACATGAATCGCAAGAATTGTGTGCAAATAAACTCAACATTCTCCTGACTTTTCAGCCTTTGTAGAAAGCAGCAAATACATCCGGACTACTTTTCTTGGTTGCATTCTTTATGAAACGTTTTTGGATATATATGCGAAACAGTTTGCCAATAGCCGACATAGTTCTCCAAAAGAAGCAGATAATGAACAACGAATAGCTAAGAAATAAAGCGATGATATTTCCGAAGGCAAATTCCAAACTGTGTGATGCATGCCTAGGTAAATATTAAGAGTAATACAGGGATAATTATGCCCTCCGTGTGGGAGAGGACAGTTAGTTGCTCACCTCAGAACGCCCACGAAATAAACAGTGGTGGAAGGAGTAAATTTGCTATAAATCTGAGAAAACTCGCTGAGGAAGGAAGAAATACTGAGGAGGAGGAAGTGCATGAAACTTGAGGATCATTCGGCGTCTTTGGTGATGAGGGTAATGCGTTCCTGGACTCACTGAAGCATCTTGGCACTACCTCATACAAGCATTCCAAGTGATTTCATTGTCAATAATGCAGCTGCACCACATAATCAATGATCTCTGGCAGTCTGCTGATTAGCTATTCGCATGTTTTAGTCAAAAGCAGACATCCAAGGTGCAGTTGAGTTATTCCTTGCCTCTCTGCAACTGTTAGGGTTTTAGCTGATTACAGCGAGGCCAACTTGTTGAATGTGGCGACCGACTTCTGGTTGGCCGGCATGGAAACTGCCGCTACTACCATCCGATGGGGTCTTCTGCTTTTAACTGCCCACCATGATGTGCAGGTTGGTCTTCTTAAACAACACGTTGAGGTTGTGTTCAGCTTAATAGCTTCCATGAAATTCGTCTGCTCGATGAAATATCGGGAGTGAGAGTGTGAGAAGTGATGCGGGTCTAAAGCCTTCATTGTTTTTTATTTGGTTATTTGTTCGCTGTTGGACTGTCTGAAATGGTCTTGCGATATGCATTTTGATAGCCAGAATCAAAATGGCTATCATGACTTAATTAGTCGATAAATTTTTAAGTTCTTGGTAAGGTCTACGAAGGCAGCCAATACAAAGTGAAAACGGCTGTTCATGAATGCTTTCCGAGTTCCTGGACTCTCTTTTCTGTTTCTCGAATAATGCAGCCAGAACTTGGGTTGCGTGCATGAATGAATGGAAACTAGCTGCACCATAACTTCGATCTGAAAGCCTCAGGTCTTGCATATTTCCATGCATTTGACCCGAGGATGGAGCTGCTTCCTGCGTCTTATAAAGAATAATCCACTATTTTAGATACATATATACTGTGGCGCAAAAACTGGCGAATTTCGAGGTGCCAGAGTGATCCACTCGATGCTCATTCGTGCGGAATTTTTAAACAGCAGTGATGATCAAAGATTTGAAAAGCCAACTTCCAAAAGAATACAGGCAATAGCTTTGCAAAGGCAGTCATATCGATCACGATAATTAGGTACTCACGGCTGATGTGCTTTCACATTTCGGGTAGTGAGCCCTTGAGGGATGCAAGATTGCTGCAATATGGAAAGCTAATTCTGATCTCCACACAGCTCCAAGCTGTAGAGAAGAATGAATTGAAAATGGGACTGCAGAAGCGCGCAACAATTTTATCACTATTACTGAGCACGTGTTGTCACTGCTGTTCTGCACGTGTCTTATCAATTTTATCACTGTTATTGTGTCAAGGGGCCGTACATGTTTAGACATATTTAGACATACGCCGTACATGTTTAGACAACAGACGGCGATGACAAATATGCATATTTATTATTGCCAACATTTACAAACACAAAGTGTAAAATATCAGCATCGAATGAGTGAGGAAATAGAGGATAACGTTGGCGATAGACGCATAACGATGGCCGATCGACGAGTTTTACCTTTTTGTGTGGCCACAATTCACGAGATACAGCGCGTCGCCAACGTCGTTGTCTTCAATGTTTTTCACAAAACAACTCGCGATACAACAGTTGGTGGAATGACCATACCCAAAGGTCGGCTATTCCTTTCTAAACAAGAAGAAATCATTTCTGCCATGCGCCTAAAACTGCAATTACAACTGCTTCGAGTGCCGTGATCCCTCTCTCTTCGAGTAAGCGACATGAGAACGTCCGAATAATCAGCACTTCTTCTGCCCCCGTCAGTTTTGCTCAAATTCTGTCTCCTATACCAATTGGTGCTTTCGTAGCAAATATGTTTATAATGGCTTTAACATTTTATTTGATATAATCCATCTGATTTGAATACTTCTGCACCTTCAACGTCATCTCAAGTGGTTATTTTTTACGGTAAAATGAGGACCTTATATCCACAGGAAATACTTTAGTCCCGCATTCTTATCCATGAATCCTACCGAGCATCTGATGCCGACTCATATTCCTTTATGTGTACTCGTCTTATCATTCGTTGGTATACATCACAACATATAAGTATTTGGCGAAAGGCGTAGCCCATCCGCAGGGCGGCCATGGGAATTTCGTCGATCTCCACATCAGTCACAACATCTCGAGTGAAATAATCCGTAATAAGCACTCACTCAGGCGACCACATGCGCCTTTCTATCGCTAATTGGTCCTAACATGTGTCATAGAGAGGTTTCTTAGGCAGCTGCTAGGATGGAAACGTGAGGAAATTTGTGCTCATGAACTACGAAGGTTTTAATAGTACATTCGTTTATTGAATATACTTTCTTGCCATTTTCGTTCCACAATCTGTTATCGTCCCAATTTTAGACGAGCCTTGCTTCGATGCAATGCTTATGATCTGAAAGATATCCTGAAGATGTTAGATGCTGAATGAGCATTGGCTGTTCGGCTAGTGTATCGTCTGCAATCGCAGATGCAACAGAACACAATATGTGGCCGTTTATAGGTACTACAGTACTGCCACAAATAACGAGTGTGCTGAGCAGCGAGAAACATTTTCCGAACGCGGAAAAATTCTGTCCAGAACGATTCCTGGACACCTCTCAGAAACCACCGGTGCCCAAGAAGGAGGCGCTCGACTATCTTATACCGTTCGCAATTGGTAAACGACAATGCGCTGGTGAGGCGATAGCGAGAGCGGAGCTGTTCCTTGTGATAACACGTATTGTGCAACATTACGAACTCAGTCCTAGCGACCAACACTCTCCACCAGATTTAGAGCCCGTCTTTGGAATACTCCAAACGCCTCGCCCATTCAAATGGAAACTGGAAAAGAGAACACCATCAGCTAGCCCACCCACCAATTGCCGCTGTTAGTGCGAAGCTCGGCTCTCTGTAATACCGAGAAACAACTTTGAGAAGTTTTGTTCATTTCAAAAACAGTTCTCTGATAATCATTCCTATATATGATTTGGGTTAGTGCAAGCTCATCTTCTTTACCGAAAGATAGCTGCTGATCGGTTGCGCGCCCATTTGTCTATTCTGCGGTATTGACGGCGGGTACGATACCTTTTGAAGATAGGGATAACCAACGAACAAAAACACCATTTCTGGGGGCTTCAACATTGCACCTTCTATTGTTCCTCTCATGCAATTTGAGTCTCAAAATAAGTGAATTCTGACTTTTCACTTTCGTTCCTTTTTATATCTTCCATCTGCGCAAGAATTTTTCCAATAAAGCTAGTTTCTACACTTGGGGGAATTCACATCGAATATGTTGTACAGACGGCCAAAACAGCGAGTGCCTGTTCGTTGGGTTCCATTCGGCCGATGTCCAATCTCAGTCACGACAATAGGTGCACATCATATAAAGACATGGTGACCGTCCTCCTTAAAACACCAAATGTTTGTGAGNTCTCAGTCACGACAATAGGTGCACATTATATAAAGACATGGTGAGAGTCCTCCTTAAAACACCTAAAAGTTTGTGAGTGCCTTATAACTGATGGAATTTCATTTTATAATAAACTCGGTTGAAATAAATGGGCCTGCTTATATCAGTGGTGCTGATTGGTTGAACCGTGAATACGCTGTTAAGCATGCTTTATTATTTGTTGTCAGTTAAGGAAACCGGTTGCTCCCGTGACCGTCACTCCGGAGCACCACCTTCTGTCAGTTCTTCTGACCGCAAATTCACTTGTTTCTTTTCGAACTACATCGGTCGGCGAATCAGGTGTGAATATATTAATCGGAGAGGTTAGTATGAATTAACTGAATATGAGGCAGTGGAAATGAAATGACACAAACGAAAATGCGAATGATCCATTTGCTATTAGTGCAAAATGTCATCGAGGTTTCCCTTTCTTGTATCCGTTAATTTACTTTGGATACTCTGAGAGCTTTTTGTTTTCTTTCTCACGACACCTCTTACGGATCGATAACTATGCCTCAAAGAACCATCAAAGTGCCCTAAACTATTCTGCCTTTTGCGTCCTCTATACTAACGTTCATTGTCTTATGGCTTCTGTCTTTCCATGTGTGAGTGCCTACCTGTCTGTTTGTAGTGACATTCATGGCATTTGCTAACAAAAGATGCGTTATATCTGAGCAGCATAATCCATGTAAGTTCAGTGCAACAGCTGACGTAATTTGATTTCAGAATAATTTGGCTGGTATATGCATCAATTTGAAGGAGGAGAGAATCGAGGAACAGACCAATCCGCTGATTTCCGAATAGTTTCTGCACATTCAATTTTGAAATTAGGGTATTAGAGTATTAGAGAGCTCACCATCATCAACAGCACTGTTAATAATAGAGTCTTTTTCGAAGTTTCAGTAGGCTACAAGAGTGGTGAAGTTCGTCGATCACTGTCGAAGTTCCTCGACAAAATATAATTCGGCCTTCGCATTCCGTTTACTGCAGCTACTCAGAAAATGTTCTTCGGTTTTAACTTTCCCGCTTCGGCGTGTGTTCCATACAGTCTTGAATTCCAGATTCCAGAACAATATGGAGCTTTGAATTCTAGTTTGGCGACTCTCCGGGAAATACTGGATCAGTTGCGCTTTCAGTATGCTCGCCATTGACACCTAAAAAACACGACGAAGCACGACAACCATGAATCGAAAGCTAATGGAGCCGCTAATCGCTAGTATGCTNAAAAAACACGACGAAGCACGACAACCGTGAATCGAAAGCTAATGGAGCCAGTAATCGCTAGTATGCTAATGTGCCGAATGTTGCCTTAAAGGGTAGATCCTAATCGCATCTTTTCTAGCTTCAACGAAGCGCTATTAGGGAACGCGTCAAACTCATTGTATTTCAAGATTGAGTGCATGGCGTTCTGAAAACACTGCTCTGCGTACATTTGCTGACTACAACCCATTTCATGTAGGTGAATTCAAAACTGTGCGACAGTTCTTAATGCGGAATATGGCGGAGAATTTAACACTGTGTGACATATTTGAATCGAAGTAATGCGGCGTTGCCATCGAAAAGCAGCGAAACCATTTTTGACAGTTCGATGTTGCATTGCATCAAAGCGTTATAACATTTAATCAACGCACAGCATTCTCTTTACAATAGATCAAACATTTGATTAATGCAATCGAGTTGTATTCTGAGGTTTGCAAAATACTCCGTACTATTGTTTCTGTGATCGTTGTTAAGTGATTTTCATGATAACCGTTCGTTGAGTCAGTAATAATTGCCTTCTCAGAGCTATTCAACACACAGATCGCTAATCGATGTCCACTAAATTGACCGTTCTAAATCTCATTCTGAGGCATAATATTGCTTCATTTCCACATTAAACGTTAGCTTACATCTGGAGTTTATCATCTTTTCACTTTTCAATTAGCACTGCTGCACGAACATTATGCTTAGCAGTGTGGTGACCAAACGTGTTATATCCTGTTATGAAGCTCTTCAAATTCCACTCATTTTCATTCTCCGATTATAGGCTTATTCGTCGTTTCAACAGTATGTTTGAGCACCAGCCATTTGATCGTTCCCTGCAGGAATCGTGAGTCGAGATTGCCAGTTCCGTCTCGATTAAGAGTTCACTAAGTTCGTTCATGAGCGTTTTGCTTTGACTGCATCTTGATGTCATTCAACCGAAGGGCCATTTTGGGAGCAATACTGGCATAGAAGGGTGCACAACGATGCTCTGCTATGGTGATCGCGAATTGCAAGTTTCTTTTGGAAGGTTCTTTTCAATCGCTGTTGGCGTATTTGCTTTTGTGATTGTCGCCGTTCTAAAACAAAACTTACTGCCTACATCCAATTCATTTTGAATTGAGCACTGATGTGTAGCTGAACGACGATTGCAATCGCTTTGTTATGTCACGATGCACTATTCCCTCTTAGTTTTGTCTCAAATCTGCCTTCAGTGCGCTCACTTCTGCACGCCTATTTTTGCATCCTTTTAGTTGTTCCTTGGGTGTATCTTTGTATTCTGATTAAAAATTCGTTGCCCATGATGTTCTTATGCGCATCAACACAATGTTTTTGGTTGCATTTTTCAAATAGTCTAAGGACATGAAGCATTCTCGCTGAAATTTTTGACTGCAGCACTCGAAGAAATTCAAATACTTTCGGTGCTAATCAATATTTGCTCTTATTTATTTATTCATGCATAATTCCTGATAATCTCTCACATTCATATTTCATTCCAAGAAGCAAAGTTCGGATGCTGGATTGATGTTGCTGATATTGGCACTGCACTATTACTTCATTTCAAATAGGACTTTGCGGTGGTCGTATTCTGTCTCTTCACAGGTTATAAGGGAGAACAGCCGTATCTTTTGCCCGACATTCACATCGAGTTGAAAGCATCGTTGCAAATGACCATCACAGATGCCTCTGTTGTTGTTGATTTTACCTGTACAGACCGTTCTGCTGAACCATTCGGAACCTGGACAGTCCAGAATATTTCTTAATCCATACTGTTATGTTGAACCATCCTCACTTGTACCCTTTTAAACTGCTCAATCACGTTGCTTATTGGAAACGTGAATGGGAACGAAAAGGTTACGTGGAATGGTATTCAAAAATGCAAATACGTATGAAACATAGCACATGAACATATTTTTGTACGAGAAACAAACGAACGGAATGACTTGATATCCTGGGTTATGAAAGTATTCAAATATATTTCTGCAATTGAGAAGATAACGGCTTCAATATACAGCAACCTCTGGATGATTACATTAGCTTCATGCAGCAAATCCCTATCGACGCATAAATATTTGTTGTCTAGTGGCGCTTGTTGACTCTAAGCAGTAAGCTCTTTCTGTCCGCATTAGCTCACTTCTTTGCCCTATGTTCTGCAGAAATGCATTTTAGCTGAAGCTGTTAAACTTTTCTTGCATTTCAACGTTATACCACATATTTGTGGCAACATTTTTTGATGTCTCCTCAAATTCGATGTTCTGACGCATTTGAACCTTTGAGTTGTTTGTTATTCGTTAGATTTTCTACTATTTCGATAAATTACTCTATTGGTGTCAATTTCCATCTAGGTGATCCCATCGAATTTTCTCAACAGATTCACTCAATTTTTGAGAGCTCTTTAATAAGTTATTTCAAAGTTCCCATTCATATAAGAAAGCAACATTGTGAAGAAGCCTTCCGTTGCATCTCCTATTAGTATTCCAATACTGCAAGCAAATCTTCACCCGACTCAGCGGCTGCACTAGCTTGTCTTCATCGCTCAACTCTCCAGGGGTGCTGCATGACGGATCTGGATTTTCGTAAACAACGTCCACCAATAGTTCCGCAACCCCCAACCTCTCACTACCTTTTCCCTATTCGCTCTTTGCTGGCTGCTTTCCGGATGCGTCGTAGCCTCCAACCCGGTGTCAGCAACCAAGAGTCTTCCAATTTATCTCAGCGTTGTCGAATTTTTATGATGTCTCCGTTTGCAAAAGACCTGTTAGCAAATTGTGCGTGAGGCTCTCATACATAAGAGTATCAACAATGCCCATTACCTAGCATTTAACCCCCAAAACCATTGGCCTCACATGAGCCAATGTGTTGCTTTTTACGGAATCCCAAGGTCCGCCTTGACCTTTATAGGTTTTGCAAAAATAGCTATTGTTTGGTGCGTTCGCTGAATTCATAAATCCTCTCGATTTGCTCTTATCTTGTGTTCGACACGCGATAAGCAATGAAACACTTCCAGCGCATCTATACTCCTGCAAGGGTATAGTCAAACGTTTTCTCGTCGCTTCAAACACTTATGCCTCATATCGGCTCATCTTGAATGGGAATATGAGAGGCTCATATTCTTGTGGCTTGTCGCCGTAGTGCGACGCTGATAACTAAACTATAGTGAGCTAAGGAGACGGGGGGGGAGGGGGAGGGGGGTTTTTTTAGAACTTTTACTTATGCTCATCTTGATGCTGTCAAATCTCATACCAGACTACCAAGCATAGATCCCTGGCTACGAGCTAATATTTTCGCTGTTGGTAGGACGGCAAGAAAAACGTTCCGACGAAGATTGAGACTGGCGTTTAAAAACATTTTTCCTGCACGTTCCAATCAAAGATGAAGACAAAAGAAGAATGGAGGGAAGTTGTATGTGCGATATCCTATTATATGAACTCTACCACTGAATTAAAGTCATCAAAATAGGCGTCTCTATAGAATGTTGGTGTTCGTTCGAAAGCGTCTGCCGAATCGCTTTTCTTAAGGAGTTTCCTCCCAACGGTGATTAGGGGTCAGAGAACGGCTTTCAAAACCCCTCCAGCAAGCTCGAGTATTGTTGACATCTAAGCGGAAAATCAGTTATACACGTTCTTAAACTCATAAAATCATCATCCAATATTGCTATTGTTGGTTCGAAATTTTATTTGATAATTTTCCAAAAAGGTATTTTCCGTCGATTTGGCTCAAAGTCATATAAGACAAAAGAGATTGAAAGGGGTGTTCATGAGCCTTTTAAGTGCTCACAGTGATGTCAACTAGCAAAAAATATTTTCGATTATTTAATTTTGCAGAAGTTAACCAAAATGATTAAAAAGTCAGAACGATTTGAGGCACTACAGATTTCGTTTAATTCAACCTGAAGGGGTGAGATATGTCTTTGTCAAGCTTTCGCATTTCATGTCATCGTAACCGTGCAATGGTAAAAAGAAACTTCTTTGGAACCCCCCCCCCGGTCCCCGGTGCTCATCTTTCCGAGTTGGATGCAACTCGAAACGTAAACATTTTTAGTTGAAAATCAAGACTCGTCAATTCAGGCTTAAATAGTAATGGCAGTGACAAAGTAAGGGTATTGCTTAGAAATTTCAGAATGTATCTTTTTTAGTGAAATTCTCTCACTCGCTGCTCACTTGATCTATATTGTCTTCTCGATGCATTGGACAGACTATGACAGTTTTTATACATTAAAGCATTAGACTGTATTCAGTAAATTTTCATGATACCACTGTAGAGATCAAAATCCATTAGGTGATTTTACGTTCTTCAGTGAACGTGGCGGCTACAGCGTCCCTCGTATGTATGCCTGTGTGTGTAATTTTAAATATATAGAAAAATGCATTCATTGTCGAAACAGCGCGATCATTGTTGCAAATCACGTACAGAACTTTATTGCCCTTAGAGGATCACGAGTACAACCTTATGGATTGAACTCGTGATCCTCAAAGCTGCTGTAATATGACTGTACCAACTATCTGTACCAAAACTCAAGCTGATCCGCCGATTTCCGGAGGACGGTTAGTTTGGGCACTCAAAGATGCCGAAACAGTGGCACAAATATTTGCAAATTAGCACGAAGATTTGCTTAGCGACTGACGGTCAATAGAGGCAATAAAATTTTGCACGCGGTTTGCAGGAGTGATGGCGTCACTTCGATAATAAATGCATTTTTCTGTATTTCTAAAATTACTTGTTCATAAATTCTGAGACCATCAGTCTGAAAGGGGTATTGCAGAGGGGCAGGTTTCGGTCACTACCTTCACCGTAAAGGTAGTACTGTTGAAAAAAATTAAGTCTTGCGTCAAAATCTTTTTTTTTTGAGTTTTTCATCGTATTAGGTGCGGCAATCACTCACTGGCACGAATCCTCTGTCATTCCAATC
>JAARMF010000539.1:0-30550 GCA_022844705.1 Toxascaris leonina | reverse complement strand
ATAACGACGAGTACAGTTTTCAATGAAATTTCCGCATTTTCGAGGGCATGCTTCTTTCTTCATGCTCATTCGTTGTTCTCTTATGTCGTTCGTTCTATACGCTTCAGTGCTTAACCTTATCAGAAGCGGCTATTCAGAAATCATGTGATATCGCCTTTTATTGCCACATATATCGCCAAAATAAGTATAAGCAAGGCATGAAAACGATCACCGTCTAAAATGTTTCAATTTGGTCAATTTCCATTCTTTTGCTTCACGAAAGCAGATTCTGTACCACTCGTTTATTTAATATTTTGTCATAAAGCGGATCGATGAAACTGCCATCTTTCTGTGTTGCCGAAATTTCCGTTTCATCGCGTCATTCTCAGTTAATAGTGAAATAGAGAATTTTTTGCTTTACAATCGTATGAATAGAAGTGATCGTAAATTATGTGCAGTGGGTTGAGATAATGCCGAAACGAGTTGATTGAAACGTGAGTGAAGTGTTTTTGATGATGATTGTGGTAGGATGCGACTTAAAAGTCATCATTTTGTGGAATGGAGCAGCTTTTTGTCTTGAGCTTCTCCCAGTTGGTTTATGCTGATGTGGATGCCCTTTAAAAATATGGCGATGGCGTTGCGTCACGCAATTCCCTGTTGATTGTCTTCGATTGAGGCGTCGATTGCTAGTTGTGGCAAGCAGAGCAAATGTCGCAATCGGGCAATTCAGCAGTCCCATCGCACATCCCATCACATTGCACGACTCGACGCCGTGCTTCAGCAATTGCTACTGCAGCGGTTGCCTCTAGCTTCCTCTGAAAGTTCTAACGCAGCTGCATCCCTCATTCCACTCCAGTCCGTCCATCATTCATTCATTGATGCCCACATTGGCGCATCATTTGCATCATCTGTTCAGCCGGCAAATCTTATTTCAGCAAACTAAAGAACCTTACTCTCTTTTAATTTTTTTCGAGCACGCACTGTAAAGCAGTCGAATAGCACACATTAAGCATCTCTAAATTATGCTTAACATGCACAAATTTTAATGGCTTTCTCCTTTAAGAGCCTTTCTGTTGAGCTGATATAATCACCAATCGTCAACATGTGCTGTTCTAATGCTGCTGTAAAATCGATCTCGTTTTCTTGTTGACATGCCTTCATTGTGTCATCCTTCGTCGGGCTCTAACATTCTGAAAGCTCAATTTGCTGAATATTTGTCAGTTGTATTCTTCCGTCGAACGAAACGTTTTGAGATTGCCGACTGCATTGGCAACCAAATTCGAGATGGAGCATGCATGTATGCACTAATTATTTGTGCGCATGCACTTTTCATCCGTCTGAGAACGTGAAGATGGTCTCATTTTCTTATCCAAATAACATATATTGACTGCATTCCACTGTATCATTCATTCTTCATCTATTTACTAGTCTATCGTATAAATGAGTCTGCATCTGGCTATTTTCTAATGCTTTCGCCGCCGTTGTTTCCAGTCGCATGATGCTCGTGTGGCATTGGCTTTCTTGAGGTTTTCGTCTGATTCACCTCATCTCGAATTGTCTCCAAATCGCTTAGCGCAATTGCCAACGATTTGCAATTGCCAACTTTTATGCTGCTCAACGATTTGCACTAATTGCCAGAAGTGCGGCAATTGAGGAGCCGTGTTGAAAGCTCTCCAAGTGGTTTCAGTGGTGAATAGGTGAAAGCCGCAGCTAATGTGTCTTTATACCAAAGTAAACGTAGTATTATAATGGCCAGCAGTAAAAAGTCTGTTACAGTTACGAAGGCGGCCGTTATATCTTCTGCGATGTTGGCGAGAAAAAATTCGGCACAAAGGGGTGCGGCCACAACCAGGGAAAGCATTGCCGCGCTCGCAGACATGCTCAGCACTGCCGACATCAGAAGACCTCACTCAGGTATGTTCTGATCTATCATTTGCTTTCAGAGTTGCAACACACCTTACAAAGCCCAACTTTGATGACAGCTGAATTACTTCAAATTGCAAACTGTGATACTTTACGCCGTACAGTAGTTCGATCACTTTCGGCCTATCCACTCGTGACGGCAGAATATGTCCCGTTTCACTATCATTTTTTTTTTCAATTACTGCTGATTATGCGGCGGTATGGTCTAAGAGTGCCTTCATACATGCGTAGCCTACACCGCGTTGGCTGAAGATATAACGTGAATCGCTTAATAAGATTGCCTTAAACGTATATTTGGAAGATCTGGCCGTTGCATATGGAGAGATTGTTTTGGGAAAAAAAAGTGTTATTAGATTTATCTCACAGAAGGCGTATAAAATCCGCTTTACCAAACTGTATTCGAGTCTTATATAGTAACCATCAGATGTTACTTGTTATGTACAAGGCGCATAACTCACATTTCAAAGTATACGGTGTGCTGTCTTTAAAGCTGCACTAGAGATGCAGATCACAAAAATACAAAAGTACAAAGATCACTACAAATATACATTGACAGCCATCTTTATGGTGGTACATCGCTGGAATCTGTGCAAAATGAATGTTACCACGTTTTGTTTCCACAGTAATCTACGCAGACGTATTGTTGCTTAACGTTTAATGGATATCATTCCTAATTAAGATGCTTCATCGTAATGATTGAGGTTTTAGCTGTGATAGTGAGCAATTCAAATTCCACTTTTGAGGATTGTTCGAACTAATCAGCTTTACCTAAACTTGCTTTGATAGCAGCTGACAATGTGCAATGTTTGCTACATACACGTCTACCCTGTCCCTTGCTACGATAAATTACCATTAAATAGCACTACAGAGTTGAGGGAAATCTTCTGGTAAGTCCGTTGCATTATATTTCCCAACTCCAATTTAGTCGATTATCCATCATGCGCGAAATATTTTGCGTATTTCAACTCATATGTGCGTATTTTTTATTCGTTCATCTTTTTGGATTGATATTAACGAAGTCGCTCATCTGGATACTTTTGGTCGAGAGATTTCGTTGAAGCGAATGAATCTTCTATTGGCCTCCAAAGTACACTTACTTCGCTTTGCATTTTTGACACGCGATTCTCTCATCTCACACATTTTGTTTCATGGTCGCTTTTCACTCATTTTTCCGATGATCGTCGTTCGCAGCTAATTAACCCATTTGTCGAGGCTCATCCTTTGCTGCCTTCATCCCTCGTTATCATGCCCTTATTCCTCCCTTTGTAATGCTATGAAAACGTTTTCTATGTAGAAAAGTAATGTGTCTGTGAACGCATCCTCCATAACAAAAATGCAACACCTTTGAAATGATCGTGAGACGCCTCTCTTATTTCAAAATTTGTTATAAACCTTAGGATGCGCCGAATCAAATAGAGATGTTTACACTGACGTTTCGGCGCACTGAACCATAATCATAGTAACAATCCTATAATACATCACATTATATATATAGACATCTACGCACATATGTTACTATGATTATGGAACAGTGAGCCGAAATGTCAGTATAAACGTCTCCATTTGATTCGGCGCGTCCTAAGGTTTATAACAACAAACAGTCGTGCTGCATTATCATCGATGTTCGAAAGTTCTGTTATCAAAGTAGTTGTTTTTTGGCTGCGTCGCTTCATTTTCAATAAACAACAGAATCGCTTGTTGTCATCCTGTTCCACTTTCCTCAAACATTGATCATCGCCTAGTAAGACTTCCATTTTAAAGGTGCGCATCTCGTGTTCTTCAATAAATTCTGCAATCGACCGCTGTGCGCACAGCAGATGTTAACGTTCGTAAACTAATTTTACTATCTCCCATAGCATTGTTTTTCGAAACTTCGTTTCGCACCAAACTAACTTCTTCTGTCTGATTAGCGCCGATATACTTTGTACCCATAAAGCCGAAATATTGCCATTCGTTAGGAACATCTTAGAACGAGTAGTGATGGTGGGAGCGCAGAAGATGGAATCCAGCTCCATGACAATGAATATTTTCAAAAGAAAAGGAAGGGGATATCCATAGAAAATACATGGTTGAAGGAAAATCTCCTGGCATTGTTTGATACAGTGTGTTGGGACCTCAAACCATGCAGTATTGACATGGGGTGGGCAGGAGCACAAGAACTAAGACTTCTGAAAACCTTTAATGGATGAAGCGTTCTGTCTGAACCGAAAGGGCACTCGGCTAATAGGAGAGCGAAGCGTCGCAAATAAATTGGAACTCATCTGAAATTGAATGTCATAAACTGATATTGGGTTTGAGAATTAATATTTGTGCTCACGAACAAGCATAAATATAAGCGTGATTATATTCCACCAGCGATAAGCCAATGGAAATTGAGGCGTTTTCTTTCTGCCCCGCTATATTACTGTTTCTTTAACGGCCGTCAGTGGAAAGATTAACCTTTTATGTTAAGAAAATTGCTCGTTCTTCATATAGAATTGTAGCACTGCAGTTCATAAAGCAAATATCGCCTAAACGAAATGGTCGTTTGGCTATCTTTTGATTGAATTAACCGTATTGTGTTAACCGAATTATGGGTTGCTGTACAACGCACCTGTTAAGAATTCTTCATTTAGGCAAGATCAGTTCAACTTGAATGACTGTATCGCAGCAAAACTTTTGCAGAGATGGCTGAGTTGCTTGTTACGACGACTATAGTCGTGAATTCTTTTCAGTGGTCATTCGATTCGCTCGCATGACTGGTGTTTTTGTCATACACAGTTACGATCGCTCCGTGTATTTCACTAGCAACTTTTGCCAGCATTTGACTACAAGTGTTTTCCTCAACGTAGTTGACGCACTTTGCATCCAGAACACTTATCGAGTGACGAAACACGTTCATCGATATGGCATTTAATCCAGTACATACCTATGCAGTCTCCATAACTCTCATACAAAAGCATTGTTGCTTCAGAACTACGCAAGTGCTCTATTGTTTTTAGATGTGTAAAGCTGGCAATCAAATCAAAACAACTGCCATTTCACCTTTAATGTCGGTGGGAAAAAATTGAGGTGCACTTTTGCTTTTTTAGTTGGCGGTCATTCACTCATCATGCACTGATAGCTTTTCAAATATGAAGCGTCTGCTTCGCGTGGGGACTCTCCAAAGTTAAGTGGACAAGTGATGGAATCACTGCTTGCAACAACTCGCAGAGTATCATTGCAAAATGTATGTGACGACTAGAACAGGTAATTGGCAATGGGTGCGTCACATGGCTTTTCCTTTTTTAGACTTCTTGCAGTCGGCGGTGGCCGAGAATGCCCTCAAGGTGGCTTGTATAATATCATTGGTGACTGTTTGCGTACACACTCCACTCACGCTGCAATACTTTTGGCCGCTCACTTATATTATATTCGTGATGGATTTCATCTCGACGACGATCCTTAGTGCTGAAGCGTTCATTCGTCTAAACACATATGGAATGTTCTCGGTGAGATTTTATTATCGAAATGCCATCGATTGCTGCAATGCAATCAAGAGGTTTGCGTTGCCAGATAGCTCTTCTGATGCGATGAATTATATGTTTATTACGAGCTCTGAAATTAATTATGTGCAAAATTGGACTGATCATATGTGCAAAACAAATTATGTGGTATGTTTTGCCGTTGAAAATTATCAAAAATGCTCTTTGAGGATTATTTTCACGAACTGAATTCCACTGGAATTTTTGGAACATATTGAAGCATGAGCAATGTGAAAAATATCTTCAGGGTCACTGATTGCATTTAAACTTTGCTCAAAACGAAATCGAAGGTCCCTTGTGCACCTCGATNCCCCCCCCCCCCCCCCCAACCTTCTCCTTCAGTCCCTTCTTCTGTACTCGCTGATTTCATTTGCGCTTGTGTTCATGGTCTTATTTTTCCATAAATTTTGATATTTCCTACTCGGCGGAAACAATGACAGAAGAAAATGATGACAGAAACTGCTTCAGGTATTTTTTTGCAAGGTTTATTTGTGATATGAACGAGCATCTGTTTGCAGCGCAGTGAGTCGTATTTTCGCGACAGATGGTCACAGTTCGACTTTTTCTTGCTCATTTTCCATTGGTTATCGCTATTGTTACATGCATATGAGTGCATAACGAAGCTCTTCCCTCGAACGGGTCTCGTTTATTACGACTGGTGAATGCATTCCCGAAACATTTAATATTGCTGCGTGATGAACTACGTCGAGAGCTGCTTTTCATAGAATATCGTCGTTGAGAGTGAATTATGTCATAAATCTTAAGCTTGTCAAAGTTAGCAATATCATAGCAGATAATATGCTGGTAATTCTGCTGCGATTGCTCCATCATTGAACGATTTAATTTAAGAGTGCAAGTGCAATATATACTCATGCATCCTTCACTCGAAGCACATACGCATCCATCACAAAACGTCTTTTGTGGCCTAAGTATTTACTGGTTTCAAGCGGTGCAATATTCCCACAGCTCTAAAACTTGTTTGAAAATTATTAAACGGACGTGCAAATGATTCGTTGTCCTAAATGCGATGTAAAAGAATCTCTCACAATTTTAAATTTCCCCAACTCCATTCAATTGCGTCAATATCTTTTAAAGTGCTATAAGGACAAAATAAATGTGATTAGTAATGAACACAGTGAAAAGCTGTCGCGTTCTTTTCGACCCCAAATACCACTCAAAACATGATTTAAATTAGATGCGCAAAGTTATGAGTTTTAAGCTTCTTATATTTTAATGGTTTTTCGGGATCCCTTTCTGCATTATCCGATGATTCCATTGCCTCGTTTGTCATCACTTCCCATTTACAGTTCTATTTTCGGTGTTACGTGTTCTATTTACTTCAGCAAAGGAGATATTGGATGGGCGTGTGGGGAAGCAAGGGGGCAGGTAAAGAGGAAGAGAAGGGGGGGGGAGCTGTGGGGAGGTGGTTGCGCTAACAAGTTTTTAGTACTCACGTGTCATGTTGCGTAGCACAATAGATTAAGTTCCAGCGTTTGGTCATTTTTAATATTTTCTTACCCAACAGTCCATAATGTTTAGGTATGGTGTGATTCGATGTGTTCGTCCTTTAATTATAATCCGCCTGATTAGGCTCGTCATTAAGTTCAAGTTGCCGAAAAACCGTATTCAGCAGTTGCTCAAGTAAGTCACTATTGTGCTACTCAGTTCGTCGCATTGGTCATCTCTAAAATGGAGAATTCAGCCTCCTCTTCTTTCTCAACCGGGCTACGGAGACGCCTGTTTCGTTGCATGATTCCTTTCCCGTCTTGAACCGTTTCTCGACAGTGAATCATTTTCCTGAAGGAAGACGGGAACTCAGATTTGGGATACATGACAACCGTTACATAGGCTATCATGCGCATAATGAGATGGCGATTACGTGAAGAAAGGCTTCCGCGTCATATTTCCTTCCACAATTGGACTCTATTTCACCCCTTGAAAAAAGCCATCTAGAAGTTACTAACAAGTCAAATTGACAATACAATCCTTCTACTCGCCTCGAATCTTCTCCTTTGAAAATTGCGATACTTTTTCCTATGTCTCCAAAAGCTTAAATGTAATCTTCATATTTTCGCTATTAATACTTCCTTTTCTTGTATGAATATCGTTTACAGGCGATCGAGTCAACAGGTGCAAAACGTGACAACATTTTTCGTTTTCTTTATGGCCCTTTATGCAATCCTTGGCATCCAAGTGTTCGGTCGAATGGATTATCATTGCATATTGAAAGGTTCCTTTCTGTGTTATCGATGAAGCAGTGTTAGTCGTGAGGAAGTGCGTGCTGGATTCGATGGATGTCTTTTGGAAAAGCCACGTAGTCCTAAGCATTTCCATCAATCAGAGAGTACTTCTGAATTGCCAATACGTGTTTGGGACGAGCGGCGAGCATTATTACAAGATTAGGGGATGCGCTATGCCTTAAGGGAATGCTAACCGGAGCAACGACAGCCGTTTTCAAACTCGAGCGGAAATGAAACTTGATAGTCGTGCTAGCAGTAGCTGGAGTAAGTTCGAAACTCATTCCAAATTACGATTATCAGGTGAACTTCACATCATCATAGCTGACTTGATTAACACAGAAGAACATCAAACGAAAATCTGGAATGTTCAAACGTTCACAATCGGATCGAAATTTGGGCTCCCCCTCAGGCTAAACAACTAAATGCTACACATTGCAAGTTCTTCTGCTAGAGCTTCTTTTTTGATGTGAAATATCGGATAAGAGCATATCACTGATGCTTTCAGATGCTGATCCACACAACATAACAATCGCCGATCTCGCCATTCCCGATACGATGTGCTCAATAAAAGGAGAAGGGGGCTATGAATGTCCCGACAATATGGTTTGCGAGAAGATCAAAATGACAGCCAAAGAGGAGGGCTTCTATGGAATGTTCAACAACTTCGGTGAGTGCATCTTCCATAGAGTTGTGCTATGAACGTTGTAAACATAATGATGAGTAACTCTAGGCAAATACTGAGTTAGGTGCGAGCACTCCATTCACCTGTGTTGCATCTCCCTGGGATATGTTGCAGAAGGTGTTCAGATAAATGAACTCAGCACATCGATGGTTCTTATTCGTTAGAAATGTATCGATCCAGCAAAACTTTCATTCTCCAATCGTCAGGTGGTTCGATTGATTGAGATGGAAGGGACTCAGAGAATATATTTCGGATATGTTTCCGATGTTTTTCGTTCTGGCTTTACTGAGAGTATCGGTAGCGTCTTCCCTGCCCAACACGGCTCACTAGGCGTTTATCACCCATTAGCAGTCACAGCTCAAACAAGGGATGATCCTTCCACATTGCAGAATTTTCACTATGGATTCCGCAGCAGAGTGTTGCCAGTAGTTGAATATTCAACTAGAATTGCCGCATTAGCACTAAAAAAAACTCGTAACCATAAACGAAGTTTTGAAAAATATCATCTCTAAGCCACTATTCATCTGTTTTTTCCAACAAGGGAGCCTAAAATATCTACTTACGATCTTTAATTCTATAGCTGAAGTATTCCTAGCAAATGCGGACAAATGCAGTTTTTGTGCGAGATTCAGTAAGAAAGGCACATCGAGTGTGCGCAAAGTTGACGCCTATTTGTTTTGTGGTCGTGAGATGCAGGAAGATGGACGTTCATTGCAAATGACGTTTGTGAGACGCCTCGAAAAGAAGATTTAGCCGTGAAAAATCGAATTGATGCTAAATGCCCGCCAGCTTTCTCTTTCAGAAATAAGGGTGCAACTACCACATGAAGCGATATCTATTATATTACTTGATAAATGCATTTGCATCGTATTGCCATCAAATATACACTCGTATTGAAGGATTGCGAATTTTTCAAAGTTTTCGGATAGAGCCCTCCTCTAGCAATTTGAAGTGCTGCATTGTCTTCTTTACGAATTCCACCTATCCAGTTCTGCATGTTTAAGGAGCCAGCGTGTTTACTGTGTACTTGGCAGCATCAGAAGAAGGATGGGTATATGTTCTATATGATTGTATGGATTCGTTGCCCTCATATTGGGCATTTCTTTACTTCGTCACTTTGATTTTCTTCCTCGCTTGGCTCGTCAAGGTTGGCCTGTCGACCATAAAAAGTCTATTCTCAGCTTATAAAGCTTAAATGAACGTAATAGAGCGGATATTTTATTATTTGGGAATTAACGATTCCAATCCCAAAGTGTTAATGACAACTCGAAATATTGGCATTATTACAACATGCTTGAAACGCAGCAGAAACAAGTGCAGTATTACAGAGATTTTAGCACTGCTTCTTTGGTGGCTGAAAGCGGTCTTTCTGTTGTTTAAATGCATCCACTTCGGTTTGTTTACTTATGTACTCACAGTTAACTTCAGGTTGGAAAGTTGGGGGGAAAGCAAGTGTTCGGAAGCTTCGTAAGAGAGTTGAGCTTACGTGCATCAAAATTCCAATTGCCACAATTTCAGCGGTGGGAACTGCCTTCTGAACACCTTCCCTGAGGTTTCTCTCGAATCCACGAAAACCATGCTCGAATTGGTGCTGGTCTCAATAGTTAAATATTTGCATTGGTATCCTCAATGCGCGAAACAAACTCTTCTTTGAATTGATTATAAAAGTGCCATTATAAAAGAGTGCTAAAGGTCGAGCTGTCTATATCCAAGTCGTCAGAAGCATAAATTGTAGAATGTATTCATCGCAGTGATCACAGAGACTTTCGCAGAGATCCGGGTACAGTTCAGCGAAATGTGGCAGAAAAAGGAAGTGACCTTTGACGATGGTCTTAAGCAGGTGATCTTCTTCTTTACTCGTGCAAGAATTTAGTGCAATAAATGCGCAGTCTTGAGGAATATTCGTTTGGTCATAATCGACGTCACTTTTCATCACGTATTAATCTGCTGCAAAATCGACTGGAAACATCCAGCGTGTGGAGTCTGCTGGAACGTATAATGTTGCTTCCATGATGGTTACTGTTCCTTGATAGCTGTCAGGGTCAATCACGAATGGCATTTGGGCCATTTGCAAGGAAATTGCTGCTTTTATTTACTCAGCGTTTTCTCATTTCATATCTGCATTTATTCCTCAACACACCTGTCGATATGATTTTTTTCTAACATCTTTTGAATAATCACCTCCACAAGACTCATCAAACGGACCACAAGCTTGATCGTAGCATCTTGATACCAACTCGATGGCATCTGCTGTTCAAGTTACAGCAAATTTTGCGTGCGCTGGCAGTCGGTCGGAGCAGTTTCATGCTCACTTGGCAGAACAATGGAATAATATTCATTTCTGATGTGTCGTTTATGTTGGTTGGCTGCTATTAGCAAAGATATGAGCCATGGTTACTTTTCTTCGACAAACCTTTCTGTATGATTCTTACTGAAAAATTGCTCTCGTTTTAATAACTTCTATAAGAATCATTTTATATCACTATCAGTTAATTGTGACGATTCTCATGGGTGCATGTTTAAGAAATTAGAGACAACTGAGGATGGCTGGAGACTAGTGAAATTCGATTCGGAGAAATCGAAGACTGCCAATGACCCGCTGGGACTTCAACGAGTATGTCAACTTCCGCATTGTGGCACATAGAAGGGACAAATCAATCTTCTCTTTGGCTATTGTTTTTACTCTTTGCACAGTTTGTTTACTGCATTTTTTGCACCCAAGTTGTCCAGATCATGCGTTTGTTTGTGGATGTCATCAAGTTGTGCCTTTAAAAGACAAAGTGAGGTGAAATTTTGAGAGATTTACACCAATGAAGTAAGTTCTTAAAGAATTGAAATCCAGCAAATTGATCTTTCTAGGTTGTTGAGAGTCAGTGTGCTATACATTTTAAAATTAGAAAGCCAATAGCGCACATCTTCAAATGACTTGAAGCAAATAATGCAGGCATTTCAAAAGACTTAAAAATTTGCACCATTCCCACCACCACTTGTACTTCCGAAGATTCAGGAAGAGAGGTGAAAAGGTTGTATGTCAAAGGTGTCAGATTTGGCAACCTTCAGGCTAGATAGTAAAAAAACATTTGTTGCCCGAGTTCATGGTGTCCTTGATCTGAAACAATTTTTGTTGCTTCACCGCCATTATGAAGGAAAAGCAAGTTTCTTCTCAAGGAGTTCGACACAGCTTTTGTATAAATGAACGCTTTTGACTCTCCATCCGTGACCTCTTTCCGTACATTATTTTTCGCAGGCGTCTATTTTTCCATTGCTCGCAAACAGTGTGTCCCTCACTGGAATTGTCGTATGCTTAGTAATACACGTGACGTTTTGGATTGAAGTTTCTGGGCTTTATCACCCATTATTATTTTCTTAGCCGAAGCTGTTGCGGAAGAAAGTTCTCGCTGGAATTACACTGACGCAGTGACACTATCGCAGCTGCTTGTAGACCGTGGTGAGTTTCGACTATACTAAACGATAGGGGAGGAGTCCTTCCTTCATCCATTCATAGGATAAAGATACCGGAAGCACCATGCTTATGGCAGAAGAGAGAATGGACGAGAGGAAATGGATTACGACTGAGAACCAAAAAAATTGTTTTTCAGATTTTGAGAAGCACAGCGTTTCAGTGTTTTATCACAGGAATCGTATTAATCAACGCAGCCATAAATGCTTCGTTTGTTTATCGTCACGACGGAACCGATGCGAAGAGAAGATATTTCTATCGCTACATTGAGGTACTTTACTTGTCTCAGTGCTACCCCTCCTGCAGTTTAATATCGAAATAAAAACCCTTCTTAAGCCTACATAAGTTGAAGTGGAGTGAGGCGAGGTTCTCTCGCTCCGCTAAAATATGCTGAAACTGCACGAAATTTGTGAACTGCTTGAGTGATATTGGCTTCAATATTGAAGATCTTCTCCACATTTAGAGTACCATTTGTGTCAAACTAATGAAATGAGCTGCAAGAAACTCGTGACCTCAAATGAAAGTCTGGTGTTCTATTTCCAAAGCCTGTTGAAAATCCTAGCGAATTTCAGACTGGATTCACGATACTCTTCAATATCGAGTGCATTGTAAAGATTCTTTGCTATGGATTCCGAAGTTTCCTCAAACGACCAATTTTTAAGTTCGAGCTCATCCTATGCACAGGCTCCACGCTCAACTTAGTACCCTTCTTCTACGATAATAACTACTTCACCATATTTCAAGGGTTCCGCTTACTTCGCCTCATCAAAGCATCACCTATCCTTGAGGATTTTGTATATAAGGTATGCTTTGACGTTCTCTTGCATTACGTGATCTTTTCGGTCTTGTCGCATGTGTGGGACAGGAGCGATAATGAACCTAGTTGCTGAACGAGAGGCAACAATGTTATGGAGAAGAAGAGAGGAAGTAGTATTGGGAAGTTCTATTGAAGTTCGAGCCTGTTCGCTTTTGCAACGACAAATGCTGCTTTCGCAATTGAAGTTATGCACTCTTTCCCAATGCCGTGCCAAATATCGTGTTTATGTTCGCCTCGTTGTTGCAATATCGGTGCGTTCCCCCGTGCCCATTCCTCCCTCCCCTCCCCCTCTTTGTTCAAATCTTTGCCTCGACGCTTCCTATCCTAGAAAAAAAGGTCAGTTGAATATATAGTGGCCTTCTTATCCGTGATGATTGGCCGAAGTGCCTGAAAATCGCTGATGGCAATAGAGCAGTATGCGATCTCATCCTTTTTGTCATCAGTCGAGTGGCGATTAAGTACTGGCCATTGTAAACCAATCACTTTATGTGTCAGCCAAACTGTGTATTGTCTTTGTGCTTCCTTGCTTGTTTCCTGCTTCTTCATCTCCAGTTCGCCAGCTTGCAGCAAAATCCCATCGATCCAGTTATTGTTTTCCAGTGATTTAAATGCTTTATCTTTATCCGACGACTGAGTCAAACTTGGCATCGCGCTGTTGATTTTACCTCGCAGTAGCCGCCAGAGTCACTTCTGTTGCTGAAACAGAGCGACTTGTGTGGATGCGAAATTGTTGCCGTAATTCATTTGTTGCGCGCATGTTGTACATATGCCATCCAGAAGTATTTGATGTTTGCGAAGTGAAAGAAATATTTTCAGATATTCAGTCCCGGAAAGAAGCTAGGAGGTCTCGTTATCTTCACCATAACTTTTGTTGTTATATGCACGGCTATCTCACTTCAGTTGTTTTGCTCGGTGCCGAAACTCGTTTACTTCCAGACTTTTCCGAAGGTAAGGAACACATCGACTTCATCTACCGACGAAAATTTTCCTGCTGCATTCGAAGCAAAAGCCTATTTCATCGTTCGTGGGTGGAAGTGTAATTTGCGACATGAATGCAAAGTCATTTCTTTCCACTCCTCTGAAAAAAACACCACGGTTCCATTGATTTTCCCGCCGCAAACGGCTAACTTGCCCACAGATGGTGGCAGATTGTGCGGCGGTTCGTTCATTGTGATCTCCTCAAATAGCAACATAGTTGTACTTTTCGTGTCATCAGCTAACTTTCTTACCTGCGCAAAATTTTTGCTCTTCAATTTTTTGTTGAGTGGAACGACTGTTGTGGGGCGGTCCAAAGTCAAAGAGAATATATTTTGCAGGCATTCATGGCAATGTTCCAAATTATAACTCAGGAAGGATGGACAGATTTTGTTGTTGAAGTGCTACGTATGATCGACGACAACATGGTTCCATTTGTTGCTATCTACTTCGTCGCCTATCACCTCTTCGTTACTTTGGTTGGTGAAAAGTAAATCTCTGTTGATGAAAGTTACTTGAAATTTTGGATACAAGAGCATACTGATCTTTCTCCACCGGCTATAATAGCTCCCTCAACTCTGTGAATATATGCTGGCTTCTATGGCTCTGTTTTATTCATCTGTTAAACACAGACGGCTTCCTTTATCATTAACTGAATGAGAGAGGGAAACTTCAGGAAACCGACCTTGCAAATAACAAATTAGCGAATACTAAACTCACTTCCGTGGAGTAGTGAGATGGACAACAAGATATCTGCCGCATCATTCCGCTTCAAAGCAACTTCTTTGCAGATTGTGCTCAGCTTATTCGTCGCTGTTATTCTAGATAATCTTGAAATGGATGAGGAGTTGAAACGAGTTAAACAACTGAAAGCAAGAGAGGCAGTGAGTTATATTCCATATTCACTTATCCGATGGTGGAGCATCTGCTCAGTTTATCTCTACGAATCATCCAAATACACAGGTCTTCTCTAAAATAAAAACTGATGTTTGATCGATACTCTGAGTAGTTTGATCGGAAGGCTTTCGGTCCAATGAGCAATCAGACAAAATTAGCGAGATCGTGGATTGCAGTTGGTCACAGTTTAATTGCCACATAATTCCAGTAGAGTCATCAAAAGGCGATTATTTCGCCTGAGAAGCACGGTCACTGTCCACTGTACAAGCTGCATTGTGGCATTGTTTAAGAGCTGTATTGTGACATCGGCATACATCAGCAAACAGCGAATTATTGGCTAATTAATACCTAAGAAAGTATCAGCTACTAAACGTACCAAGTTCTCTATGCAAGTATATATCTAGACTACCACAATGCGAACAACTCTTCCATGGCGGTTACGGGTGTTCGAGAAATTTCCCGCAAGGCCAGCGATGGTGGAGTTGAAGCGAGTCGAGAGTGACTTCCCATTACCTAAAGTTCGCGATAGCTTCACACATCAGTTCGCAGCAGATGGCGACGATAATGACGTCGAAGATACGAGTGGTAGGCTTCTACAGATTGCCCCCTTCTTTCTGGGACGTACTCCCACAAAACAGTAGTGGGTTTTCGAAAATGTTGTGATAACCATTGCGGTAGATGTACTGTGGTAGCGGATGAATGTCATTTATAGCCATTAGTGCTACATATAAAGGGAGATTTTCATTGAATTAAGGTGCCTCGAGTGAGTTTTTATTGAGAAGAACAATTCACAAACACATCTGGAATCATTTTCAAGAACTCTGTTTAAAAATTCCTAGCTGTTATAGGTGTAATTACTGCTAATGAAGACATGTATGTTTCTCAACTTCCCCTTGATTAAGGTATCCCTCATAAACTTATTGCTGCTTAATTGTCGTCATGCAGATGTTTTCCCTTCCAACTCAACTGTGAATATAGATTCCAGTTCAACCGTTTTAGATGTGACGATAACAAAAGCAGTTATGCGATGCGTGCCTCTATTGCGTCATCCTCGAAAAGAGAAGCCAATCTTGCGACAAGTGGGGCCTATTTCCTTAAAGGCTAGCATCTCAACAATGCTCGAGTGGGTGATAAAGCTATCTAGCCAATGTTATGATTTTTGTTATTGTCACAACTTCACTTCAGTCATGCATCTCAATTCTTGGCGATATTTCCGGTCAAAAGTTGTGGAATATTTAGGAAATTATTTTTGAAACGAAGAGAGAGTATCTGGAAAATTGGAAGTGTATTGGAAGATGGTGCAAATATGTGTTGAAAATAATTGTGTGCGTTCAAGCAGGTCTGGCTACCGTTTCTGTAACTCCGATCTTTGACCGCTTTAGCCACCAAGATTTCTCGAAACTGAGTGCCTTTCAGGAAATCAAACCGGAACAGGGCGATGGATGCCGACGCATTCTCATTCGCCACTCACTTAAGTCGGGTGCCGACACGACTGTGGAGGAAAGATGCACAGTAAGTATATGAGTTATAACTTTAGTCCAACTAGATGGCTGTGTTATAGGCTAGCATATAACCTATGCTTTCTCCACTTCACATGCGCGATCCTTTTTAAACAGCTTTAAGCTCGATCCTGGAATGAGTTCGCTGGTCGGGTGATCGAACTTCAAAATTGCAACATATTTCACAGAGGTGACTGCAATTATATGTAAGTGCGACTGCCAAACAACATGTTTTTATTCAATAGCGATCATAGCATTTCTGTTTTATAGAGACTCACATATTTCAGTGGCCACGTCCAACGTCAAAAGTGACCACTGAAGTAGTGTTGCATTTCTATTGTCCGGCTTTTCGCCTCCAGCAGCCTCAGCTAGCAATATGGACATCGATTAATGCACCACATCGGATGTAAAGGAAACAGATAAGAGACGAAAGCCTCATGAAATGTATGAATGATTATAACTGAAACTGTTCATGCAAAATCAAAATGGGTGTATGAAAGCACAGAGTAATCATTGTAGGCGGTCGCGAAACAAGGCGATACCTACATTGGCCAGAGCTAAACAGATGCTGTTCGAGAAGATGACCGAGAATGGAGACGTATCAAGACACTCCGACACGGCGACAAATAAAAGCCAAAAACTCGGCGATATTGACATTCGAGCATTGCAACAAAAGAGGCACATGGCTGAAGTTAAAAGGTCCTTAGCTGGCGAGTTCAGAATTGCTATTACCCTGAAACATTGCAACTGAGTTGGTGAAAACTAAGAACAGTTTCTTCATTGACACTTTCCAGTTTTACTGAGCAGTTCAATTTGCACTCAACCTTCTGGAATATTTCACCACTTCAACTGCCGAACNTCTGGAATATATCACCACTTCAAGTGCTGTAGCTCTATTGCAATCTGTTGATTTGAAACTGCGCTGTTGCACGTTCACTTTCACCTTTAAGAACTAAAAGCGTGCTTCCTCTCCTCTTGGACGTCACGTAATTATTTGTTGCACACCTCCATTAATTCTTGCAAAAATAGCGAACAATTCATGAAATTGATAGGTTTCATTAGTTGTTTTGTTTTTAATTACTGGCATTTCAGAAACCGTATTGAAGAAGATTTGCGCGAGAACCATCTCCTCTTCGATAGGCCTCTCTTCTTCATCGGTCGGGATTCGAACCTGCGTCGATTTTGTAAGAATATCGTTTACGCCAAATATGCAGCAGATTTCGAGGGAAATGGAACGGCGAAGTCTGCGCGCAGATACAAGGAGCTTCAGTATGACATATTCACTGATTATTTAACGCTTTGTTGATTCCATCATTCTTATAGTCTCGTTGCTTTCATCTGAGAATCTTCCTTCTGCATGGAAATTGATTTCGCATTTGAAAGAACTTCCAATGAGGTGTGCCATCGTTTGCAGCGCCCTTATTGGACTCATGACGTATTTGGATTGGACGATGGTCATTGTCACGTCGCTTTCCTGTATATCAATGCTTTTCGAAAGTCCGTGGCCGACTACCGGTGAAAACCTCATTTTCAATAATGTCTATCTCCAGGTATTCTTACAGTCCACTCCTCCTCTTTATTTCTCAAGGCAACTATACGTCTTCTTCGTGTATCATGATCAAGGGTTCTAAGCTGAGCAGATGAAAGATCTAGGGCTAAGATATCGAATAAGCCAGGATGTCGGAGCTAAGGTAACGAATAGTGTATTCCCAGGTTCTTTGTGCACTTTGTCGTGCTGTTCTATGTGCCAAACAACAGCCATACTTAGTTTAATGTTTCCATCATTCCAAAGTTGAATCACTTTTTGCGATGTCCGTTTGACATTTATTTTTGAAGTTTCTCTTTTTTCCTTGCAGATAACAGATTATTTATTCGTTCTATTCATGACATTCGAGCTCGTTGTAAAGGTTCTCGCAAATGGATTATTTTTCACTCCGAAAGCGGTCGTACGTGACTTCGGTGGTGTTATGACTATGTTCATTTATATTGTAAGTAACCGTACGAATCGTTCGTTGTTTCACTCTCATAAAGCTTCACGCAAAGTCATAACGGCGGTCAGCAGAACAAAGCGGAACGCACCGTTCTGCTTGAGTCTAACTCCTTTAGACAAAAGTGAATCCGATGTTCGGACCGTGTGGATGTGCTGCTTTCTTGCAATCCAGCAGTCGGCTGAGAATTATTTGGAATAGACGTATTAATTGCATTGTTTTCAAGCTATTACTGATGAGGCTGCTCCCTCATTGAAACTCTCTCCATGTGCTGAACATTCAATTGTTTATACTCTCTCATAGTACTCAGTGGCTTCTAAATATGACACAGGTTTTCACCGGGAGAGCTCATCGTCATTTCTATTAAGATGGACAATTAATTATACAAAGCACTCATAGATCTTTAGATGCATTCTTCTATCGGTTCATCGTTTCGTCTTGGTTTTTCTCTTTTACTGTTATGAAAGCTTAGGGCTGGGGTCTCGAAGTGGTAATTTAGTCACAAGCTGTAAGCAGACGATTGTTTCCTCTTGAGCTGAACACCTTATTCAGTCCCACCAACTTGTTATATGCATCTAGCAAAGCTGATTGCTTCAGTCGCTCTGTGCATTTTCTCATGCGCCATCCACCCTACACAGCAGAATTTGTAGCTAGTGATCACAAATTGTTTGTATGTTGCAGACTTCTGTTGTCTTCCTACTTCATATGCCAAATCACGTTGAGATCAACTCATTCAATCAACTCTTATTAATCTTTCGAGCGATGCGACCTCTCAGAATCTATACACTGGTGCCTCATATACGAAGAGTTGTTGTCGAACTCTTCCGAGGATTCAAGGAGATCCTTCTTGTTAGTTTTTCAAAAAACAATAAAGTTAATGTTATTCAGATGTTGCAGCGATTGTTATAGCATTCAGTTGCGATGCGTCGTGTGGTATGCTTATGCGGTCAACAGGTGAGACGTTTGCAGCGAAATGTTCCAGAAGTGACCTATGTTCTGCTCAAGTTCCCTGAGAATGTTCTTTGAATCTTATGAGGCGTTTGTCGAAAATAGCGGGGTTTTGCTTGGCTTTCTCTTAGCTCAACAAACATACACTCACAAAATTGCATTGAAGTTGGAAATGTTGAGTGTCAGTGATGCTAATATTTCACGATGCATCAGTTTCTGAGCTTTAAGTGGCAAACTACAGGTGACTATTCTCTTGGTTGTGGTGATGTTCATCTTCGCGAGCGTTGGAGTGCAAATCGTTGGCGGTAAATTAGCAGCGTGCAATGATCCATCTATCAAACATCGCGTAAGAATGATTTCCTTTCCTGCTTCAATTCATCCAAAGTCATTTATTCAGCACAAATTTATATTATCTTTTACTATATACTTTGCTTAATTCCTCAGTTACCAGATTTTCTTCGTGCTTTTTCACGTCTAAACAAACTTCATGACGCAACACTAGTAGCTGCTGTGGAATATTTTGAAGCAGCCTCACATTTGCATATAAGAAAAATGCCTCTGTGCGTGCCATCGAATAGTAATCGCACCTCGAAGTGTTTCAGTGCAAGCAATCTGCTGCTAAGTTGGTATTGCAAGACACCCTCGATAAACGAAAATGTTATGCATCATAGAGCACACTCCTCTCACGTGCGATCTCAGTGGTCTTCGTGGACATCAGTATTTTGTGTCTTTCAACGTTTCGCATCCACAGTAATGTTGACTCTCGAAAATGTATCACTTGAAGCAGCCTAAAAAGTTTGGTAAGAGGCCCCGAAGTTCGGGGCACAAAACTTTAGCTACCGCGGAGCTTAAGGTTCGAGTGAGCTGCACGACCTTCTGATTCCGGAATGTTCGCGCTTTTTTAAGGTGAACTGTACGGGTGTTTTCTGGCAAAAGATATTTGTAACGCGGCTAGATGTTTATGGAAAAAACGATGACGACCTGCATCCATCGATCCTTGTGCCGCGCGTCTGGTGAGCATTTTCGTTTTCGGTTCATATGAATCCTTCGATTCCGTTCACTTGCAGTAGCTCTTCATTTAAGAAATGATACCATCATTCGTTTATTTTTTCATTGAGCTAGATGCTTGGATCATGAATGAGGAAGAGTCAGGACATGAAATTATGTCGGAAAATCAGACCTACGCAATCTTGAGTCTTCCTCAATGAGGATCTCTACACTGCCTTATAGTTGAGCATCGAAACAAAGATTTCACCGATAAAAACAATTTTTGATAGGCCCCTATAAGTAATCAAATCAGTTACTGTTGGTTGGAATCGAACGTAGCCTCTGATTCTCAGAAATAAGACTGTTTTTGCTTGCGTGAATTGAGATATGGAGTTTCGGTATTTCACTTGCTTCACTGACTTCCGCTGAAAGATCTTAGCTGGTTCGAATTCAAATGCGCAGTTTCTTTATTTTTCGCTTCACTGAACGCTGCACTCATATTATTTTCTGGCGGTTTTCAGGACAAATCCAAGGAACTTCAATTTCGACCACGTTGGCAATGGTATGCTCGCCTTATTCGAAACGTTGTCATATAAAGGGTGGAACGTCATACGAGACATCGTCTGGCAACGTGTCGGGCCGGTTTGTCATTGTTACTATGAATGTTGAGTCATTCTACTGATGCATAACTTCTTAGGATCAAAAGTTCTTACAACTGCTTTGCGCCATAAATATCGGCATCCTTTCTCTTCTCTAACTCAGCCTTCATTTGATCCGCTTTCACCAGCATCGTGCATTAACACATCACCGTAAATTGCTCTTGTTGAGTGTTGCTTATGAAATACGATGAGCTTATGCCCGTTTTCCAGGTGTAAGCTAAAATGTTCCACGTCTTTGTTTCATTATGCTGAGTCTTTTGTTTGCAGTATTTGATGCGGTGAGTTTTCTTGTTGACAGATTTGCCGTATTTCAGTGGGCGGTCGTTTTCATTCATATCTACGTATTCATTGGGTGCATGATTGGACTCACTCTCTTTGTGGGTGTTGTCATTGCAAACTATACTGAAAACAGAGTAAGTTGATCCTTTCAACTCCAATATTTCCCCACAGTATTGCTTCCTGAACCGTCAGCTTTCTCTTATGACCTCCTTTGAAGCTTTATAGTTCTCTCCGATTCAAATATGGTCGTTTGCGCATAGCGGACTCTCAATTGATTGTTCACTCTTCATGAACACTATCAGCACATAAGGCTTAATGCGTGTAATGAATAGGAACGGATATACGACAGCATCTAATGCTTCTAAGGAATAGGACAGGTTTTGCAGGACCTAACTTTGATGCAGTGTGAGCTCAAGGTTCACTCCAGCCACGCTTCACCTGCAATTTGTAGCCTACTATACACCATAGCTCAACATATTCTCAGGTCGCACATTGTGAGGTTTTTTAAGGGTACTGCTTTATTAACAGTCGATCAACGCCGTTGGCACGATCTTAAGGCTCGCCTCAAAATGGCGCAGCCTTTACATGTCCCACCGAAGCCATCCGAATCGGCGAAGTTGCGCACTCGCCTTTACGAATTATCTATGAGCCGTCCTTTCGCCCAGGCAAGCGTCTTCACATTCCACCATATATTGCGCTGTTTCTATCTCGGTCGTCGCCACTGATACATCAACAGATGAAAAGTCGCTGTCAAAAGTCGTTGAACTGCAAAAATGTTAGTTCAGATGCTGGCTGCCTGGAGTTCGTATGGAATCATTGAAATGATTCACTTCCTCCAAATCAATGGTGCTAAATTGGTCTGCAGCTTTTTGGCACTAAAAAATGAAGTCAATCTAACTGAGGCGTGATTTGGGGATCCTCTTCCTTCGTTTCTGGCAAATCGACTAAAAGTTTTAATGAGCGTTATTCGAGGCGCATTTTATTTGAATTACAGATCTTTGGTGCGCTGGTGGTGATCAACTCTGCGACGCTTTGCATACCGTGGAATGTTGAAGAAGAAGCAGAAAGGCGTGATAACGACGAAGAATATAAGCTCTTCTTTGCGACTGCTCTCTCGGCGATTATAAACATCTTGTTCGCAGTGGAGGTATCATTAAACAATCGCTCTTTTTCCTTGTTTCAAGCAAGTGAGCACTCGGCTGATTGTACAGCATAAGGCCGTATTCATAGAATGCCGCCATCGTACCTTGAAGCTATTATTGTAATTTAGTGTTGGCTGTGATAGACATTATAACGTATATTAGCTACAACAACGAAGAAACTCTACCGTCTGTATCCTTCTGACGTTTTTAGTGTTTGCTGAAAATGATCGCGTTCACAGTGCATGGATTCTGGCAGAGTCGGAGGAATCGGATCGATCTTCTGATCACTGCACTCGGTCTCTTCTGGGTCGTCTTGCATTTCTTCGTTGCATTGCCCGCTGAAAAACTCAGCAAAGAGGCAAAACTCAAGAAGTTTACTTACACATTTGGGTATATGATCGTCATTCTTCGATTTTTCACTATAGCAGGTTTGTTGTCCATGCACTCCCGTTGCAATTATCCAAAATTATATTTATGCCGTGGACATTGTGCAAGTCATATCTTGTGCAGTTTAATAAGTCTTATGTCGGGAATCACTGAGGCATCAGTTTGGGAACCGATGTGGAGGATAAACTTTGGCAGGTGCAATCTAAAGCATACTATCAGGTTCAGAGGAGGATTCTAATTAACTTATTAACTTGGAACAAGATTGCGGTGAATTGAACGCGCACGTAGTTTTTACATTTATGTTGCTAGAAATCGGATTGCATTTTAATCCCCATTGCGAGGATGCAAGACACGCGCAAACATGGGTCTCTAGCAGAAGATTTGTATGTGCGGTCGTTTTGAATATATTATGGGTGGTTTACTATTGAGTGAAAGATTATGAAACTGCTTCATCTGATAGGCAAACTGCTAAGACGGGTCATCTGGCACGATTCTACGTTTGTTTCTCAGTTCATGCGTTAGCTATAAAGATGGCTAACCTTTACTGCCCGACCAGCCAAGCTTTCTAAGCTTTGGCATTCGAAGCTGGCACACCGAGCAAAAAGATCTAAGCTTTCGTATGGTTTNCTAACCTTTACTGCCCGACCAGCCAAGCTTTCTAAGCTTTGGCATTCGAAGCTGGCACACCGAGCAAAAAGATCTAAGCTTTCATATGGTTTCATCGCAGGCCATAATTTCTGCGCTTTTCCATAGGCTGATTTGTGTCGTTGATTTCTGCGTCGTTGATTTCCATAGGCTAGAGCAGAAAAATTAAAAGCTTTCTAAACGTTTTGTAAAGCATGTCATTTTGAATCTTTCGGTTGATGGGATTTTTATTGGCTAAAGAGACCAATAAAAGTTGTCCAGTAATGCGTTATTTCTTCGAGAAGTGGAGTTCGACTGATATCATCGTCCAAATTTCTCGTATCAATTCGACTGGACACGCAATTGATCAATGAGATGATTTAAACTAATTTCTGGATATTTTTCTTTATTTCACGCCGTAGCATCACTGTAATTTTGTTCATTATGAGCAGTTTTCAGTATCATTGTTTTGAAATCAATATTGATAGGTCTCATTTGTCTTGTTGAATTGCTTGGCGTCAACTTAATGCGTTGTGAATTTTAGAATGGATGGCTTACAACTCTGAAATTTGCTTCTGAAAAGCATTGTGTTCTGAAAGGACTTTCTCGAATCAGTCAATATATTTGCCTGATTTGGTCCTTTTGAGTGAACCAGTGAACAGGAACGTAGATTGAAAGCTCGAGTGTAATTTTTTGTCGATCATTGATTCCGTCACTTCCATTCAAGCAAACTTAAATCTTTCAAGACAGGTAACCGTGTATAATGACGAATCGAAGCTGTGTCCGCAAGCGGCACTCGAACCTGATACTCGAGTAGCTCAGGTCAGCTTATGCCTGAGAAGCGACTACTCATCACCGTGCTCGGAATGTTCATACTTTTGAAGCGGGTCTTACAGGATCTGAAGACAAAGCGGCACGTCGGTGGTTCGAGTCCCGCTTTCGAACTCAGTTGAGATTAGCCATTGCAAATAATTGCAGTGGATCCTTAGCCAGACAAAAGCAAACGGCTGGCAGCTACAAAGAATCGACTGAAGATGAAAGTCCCATCATGGATAGGCCATCTCACTAAAAAGTCTAAAAACGTGTTTTTAATTTTCAGGCAGAAACACAACACTGAAAATGTTGATGCTGACAGTGGTGATGAGCATGTTTCGCAGTTTTTTCATCATTACAGCAATGTTCCTCTTCGTTCTCTTCTATGCATACACTGGAGTCATTCTTTTCGGAATGGTAAAATATGGCCAAGCCGTCTCAAAGTGAGGTGTCATTGTTCATCCTTCAAACAATTCCATCTGCATTTGACTGCCAATTAATTGAATGTTCCTGTCGCAAAAATCATCATCCTTACCTCAGCACTTTATGGGGTCAGGAATTGATATTGTTTGTAAGAGCGATAAATTTGAAGGATTGTCCTTCATGTTCCAATCTCTCTCCAATAGCCTCTCTCATTTCAACAATGCAAACTCACAAATTGCAAGGTGGAGTAATTCATTTTATCATCATTTTCATAGTGTCTTTGCGTAATTTTTGGTCATTATATGGGCCGCTTTGGAGTGAATGTCTCACACATCTGATTCGGTTCGAGATAAACAGGAATTCGCGCAACCACGGTCTAGCACTTTTTCATTCTTGAGATTTTCGGGGCATATTAGACGTATGTCTTATAGTCAGTCTATCATTGGAGGTATTGTCACTGGTACTGAGCATTTACCAATTTTAATTGTCTCATTATGAAGTTCCGAGAGCAAGTTATTGTTATCTCTGGGTATGGACCCAAGTGGAGTTATAGTCATGGTATTTTGATCACTTTTATAGAAGAAATAACCCATCAAGCAGCGGAACTGTTTAAGGCATGTGAACTTTCGCACTGGATCGGAAGCAATGGTTGTGCTATTCAGAAGTATAACAGGTGAAGACTGGAATGATATCATGCACGATTGCATGGCAAGTTATAATCTCATTCTTGCTGATCTGGTAGCGATCCCTTGCAGAAGTNCGATCCCTTGCAGAAGCAAACCTCATATGACGACGTTATGAGCAGTATACTGAGAACTCCCGGTATATTTACGTGCCCAGAAATATCAATCTACTATTCATGATATGCAAATACGTTGTGTATTGCTACGTGGCAAACATGCCTTGAATTGAAATCGTTGCTTGAACAGTCCCTATGAATACTTATAAGTACGTTTAAATTTGGCCAATTTTCTTTTATTTCATAGCACTGCTCTGTTGATGTCAAAACGTTTTCTTTAGTTATCTAACTTAGCAGCCTTATATATTCGGTGAAATTTTAGAGGAGTCCACCAATGTGCTTCTGGGCCGAAGGAGCGAATTATTGGGAGACGGACTGTGGCAATTATTATGGCGCAATTATCTACTTTTGCTCGTTCTATGTTATCATCACTTATATTGTTAGGAATTTGTTAGTAGGTGGGTTACTCTTCAGCAGTTTACCGGATTTGCTGACTGCGTTTCCATTCCCAGTGTATGGAACTGCTAGCTTCTGGTAACTGGCGTCTCTCACTACTGAATGCTGAATGCCTCTGCAAGGCACTTAATTTACTCACGCCTGCACTCAAAATTCGTGACAGGGAGGGGGGAGAGAGAGAGAGAGAGGAGAACATAAGGTGGGGAGTACATGTACGGTTATGATCCTGTCAAGGTCTTTGGACAAGCAGAAACTAAGAATTTTTTGGAGATTTGTATTTCCCTAACATATGTGGGCATTTGCCACTCCTCTATTTTCTCACTGGTTGGTCACATTTCTACACTTCTACGCATTTCTCTTAAGATTAGCTAGAATTTAGGCTTGGTTTTCAGTTCGTTTATAGCAGAAGGCTTAGATCACCGAAACTCTTTCTCCTATTCTCCACTCATTCTCAGTTGCAGCGTCCAAGATTTTATAGAATTGCATGCACGTTGCTGACGGTGACGACAGGGCAAAACCTTGAAACGAAGGCAAAACCTCACCTATGCAATAATACTCAATAGATAGTGATGGTTGCTGACATTAATTTAATATGAGATCGTTGAACACGGCAGTCCTTCGAAACATTGTGCGTTGACAAGATTGTTGACCAAAATACGTTATAATCTCGTTTTGTCTCATTTATCCTAGTAAGCACATTCCAAAGAGCGCTTCTTATTTCTTAGGAAGATATCCGAAAAATCATTGATGAAAATAAGTTTCAGCCATCATTATGGAAAACTTTTCTCTGTTTTATTCGAGTGAAGAAGACGCTCTCCTCAGTTATGCAGACATTCGGAATTTCCAAAATGTCTGGAATATGGTCGACGTTGAGCAAAAGGTTTTCTGTTAATTCGTTGGAAGGGATTTTCCGGAGAAGTGAAAACTTGTTTTGGGATATTCGCTAATGTTAACAGAGGCGGCCTGCTCCTAAGGCTTAAACAACTAGGCTTGCTAATAATGACACTGAATTGTTATGCCGGCCCGAAGGGCATTGTAAAACAACACTTAAGGCAGTTCGACATCGGGAACGTGAGCACTGCATGGGAATCAAGAATGAATGTATGTAAAGTTTCAGAGCGTAGAGTGGCATGAATGCAGCGTTGGTCTCTTGCACCTTATTGCCGTTTACATGAGCGCCGGTAATATTTTTGTTTCGTTAATGCCAGAGGGGGTGCTTTGTGTTCCATTTGTTGCCCACCTACGTAAAGTATAATTGAAGCGGACGATTCCGGTGAGACGAGTGAAATTCCTTCTGCGTCTATTGAGGGAACGTCTCGAGGTGGATCCGAACAAGGACCGGCTTCTTTTCAAGCATATGTGCTATGAGATGGAGCGATTGCATAACGGAGATGACGTTTCATTTCACGACGTCCTTTAGTACGTCTCACACACTTCTGCATTGCGTCTTCTTCGTCCTTCCTCTAGGAAACCTGAAATCATTACCACAACATTTGCTCGTCCATTTTTACTTAGTGTGGTAGGGTGATCTCTAATCCCCACTTCTTAACATATGAGATTCTATAGGATTCCATATTCATCGATTTTTTTGAAAAGAAGATGAAGCTAAACATGACATGATCTTTCTTTCGCGACCATTATTTTTGCTAGAATGGTCATCAAAATTGCAGCTTTTCACTACCTCTTTGACTCCTTGGAAGCTTTTAAATTAAAAGATTCCCTAACAAACTTAGTTATAAGCCACCAGAAAGCCAACAAATGTAATCTGCAGAAGTACGATAAAGTGCTCCTTCAATTTGCTTCCGTTAAACTAAAAATCATTAGGTGATAGCCGTGCCGGTTGCTAATTCAACAGCAATACATCAGCACAACAAGTTGAGGAAGTGCTCATAAAGCAATATAATTATAAGCCAACACTATAGTTGTCGTAAATTTCAAAGGTGATGTGAACGGGTTCTCTAGTGCTATAACTCAAAAAAAGGAAACGTTATAGTATGTTGTCGTATCGAAGCGTCGACATTCGAAAGTCCCTGCAGTTGGAGGAGCTACTGCAGAGAGAGGAAGTGGAGTATATCATTGAAGAGGAGGTCGCTAAACAAACAATTAGAACATGGCTCGAGGTGTGCTTGAAACGCATGCGATGTCCTTCGCAGGTAAGGCGTAAGGCGTAAAATTCGTTATCGGTCAGCTATCCAAGCTATTACTATTTACTATTAAGTGCTTAGTTTCTGACGATTCTGAGTTATTAAAGATGTTCTCTGCATCTGTCTGGTTTTCAAATATCAGTTTTTTGTAATCTCCACATTTGCAAACTGGTAGCGCATTTTCCGTATGGAACGGTTTATAGATTGACTGAAAGAAATTGGTTATTTATACTGAAAAGTATATATCTTATGTTCAAGATAGTAAGTAGCTATTTAGTTTGTTCGTAGTCTTCCTCCTCATTCTTTCTGCAGACGGTCATTAGGCCAGCTAGAACGTTTGAAATCACTATTTTGTCATTCAGAAAGTTTCTGTGAGCGGCCCAACGATGGCTCGTGGTGGTGCTGCACAAACGTCAATTGTCAGTGGTGGCAGCACTTTCCTTACAAATCCACCCCCCGTCCGACCATCAAATATTCAGCTGCAAGTAAGTGTCATATTCCCTGGAGAAGTAAGTTATCCATTTTCATTATTTGCTTCACACTGGTTTCGTCAATAAATCCCTCCGACTGGTATGCACAACAATTCGAACTCTATCAAAATCTTTTCAATGATCTCTCTTAAAGATGTTATTAGGACGCTATGAGAGGGTTTGGAGCTGCTTGGGCTCAGTTTACATCAGTCTTCGTTCCGATTAGCTGGGGCGAAAATTGGTAGTGTTATAAGCACATCTGTGTACTTTCCTCATATAAAAATGTTTTGAGACCCATCCAACAAATATGATACGAAGCAAATTTCAGTCTTGTTTGGAAGCGCTGAAATGTTCCTCGACTAGAGTCACCGAAAGACTGCAAATCCTGAAACAGTTGATGGCACATTACTTTATTAATTTGCAATTCTGTTTACCTACTACGGCATCTTTTGCCCTTCGCATGGCTTACTTGCGATTTCAGCTGGAGGTGGCACCAGTGATAAGCAAGATTGAGGTAATCGAGCCGAACATATGTCGAGATGAAACGGGTGCCGTTGCGGATGAAGTGGCTGAGAGGAAGAAGAAGAAATCAACTGCGGGGCGCCGGAGTAGCATACCAGATATCATGGTGGTAATTTTTAATTACTATTTTGATACATATTGCGGGAGCATAGCACCTTGGTAACGGCGTTGTCTCCCTCAGTACATCCCAGACAGAGCACATATGACCACTTCACGTACGACACTTATGGCTATTCCAAAAGCATGCATTTGCTCCCTAAGCAATGGAGGTAATGCACCAAAGACATTTAACTGAGCAATTTTTCATTTATCGCTGATTTATTTTGCAAGGCATAGAAGAGTTTACTAGTTACTCGCCTGTCCATTTGCTTGCCTAACCAGTTACCTGACTAACCAGTCACTTGCCTAACCAGTTGCTTGCCTGACCACTTACTTGTCCAATCAGCCGCTTGCCTATCCAACTGCTTGCCTAACCAGTTATTTGCCTAATCAGTTACTTGACTAACCAGTCACCTGCCTAACCAATTGCTTGCCTAACCAGTTACTTGTCTAATCAGCTGCTTGCCTAACCAGTTACTTGTCTAACCAGTTACTTGTCTAATCAGCTGCTTGCCTAACCAGTTACTTGCCTAACCAGTTACTTGTCTAACCAGTTACTTGTCTAATCAGCTGCTTGCCTAACCAGTTACTTGCCTAACCAGTTACTTGTCTAACCAGTTGCTTGCCTAACCAGTTACTTGTCTAATCAGCTGCTTGCCTAACCAGTTACTTGTCTAACCAGTTACTTGCCTAACCAGTTACTTGTCTAATCAGTTACTTGACTAAACAGCCTAACCAATTGCTTGCCTAACCAGTTACTTGTCTAATCAGTTACTTGACTAACCAGTCTAACCAATTGCTTGCCTAACCAGTTACTTGTCTAATCAGTTACTTGACTAACCAGTCACCTGCCTAACCAATTGCTTGCCTAACCAGTTACTTGTCTAATCAGTTACTTGACTAACCAGTCACCTGCCTAACCAATTGCTTGCCTAACCAGTTACTTGTCTAATCAGTTACTTGACTAACCAGTCACCTGCCTAACCAATTGCTTGCCTAACCAGTTACTTGTCTAATCAGTTACTTGACTAACCAGTTGCTTGCCTAACCAGTTACTTGTCTAATCAGTTACTTGACTAAACAGCCTAACCAATTGCTTGCCTAACCAGTTACTTGTCTAATCAGTTACTTGACTAACCAGTTGCTTGCCTAACCAGTTACTTGTCTAATCAGCTACTTGACTAACCAGTCGCTTGCCTAACCAGTTACTTGTCTAATCAGCTGCTTGCCTAACCAGTTACTTGCCTAACCAGTTACTTGTCTAATCAGTTGCTTGCCTAACCAGTTACTTGTCTAACCAGTTACTTGTCTAACCAGTTGCTTGCCTAACCAGTTACTTGTCTAATCAGTTACTTGACTAAACTGCCTAACCAATTGCTTGCCTAACCAGTTACTTGTCTAACCAGTTACTTGTCTAATCGGCTGCTTGCCTAACCAGTTACTTATCTAATCAGCTGCTTGCCTAACCAGTTACTTGTCTAACCAGTTGCTTGCCTAACCAGTTACTTGTCTAATCAGTTACTTGACTAAACAGCCTAACCAGTTGCTTGCCTAAACAGTTACTTGTCTAATCAGTTACTTGACTAACCAGTCACCTGCCTAACCAATTGCTTCCCTAACCAGCTACTTGTCTAATCAGCTGCTTGCCTAACCAGTTGCTTGCCTAACCAGTTACTTGTCTAATCAGTTACTTGACTAACCAGTCACCTGCCTAACCAATTCCTTCCCTAACCAGTTACTTGTCTAATCAGCTGCTTGCCTAACCAGTTACTTGCCTAACCAGTTACATGTCTAATCAGCTGCTTGCCTAACCAGTTACTTGCCTAACCAGTTACTTGTCTACTCAGTTACTTGACTAACCAGTCACCACCCTAACCAATTGCTTGCCTAACCAG
>JAARMF010000538.1:49456-82613 GCA_022844705.1 Toxascaris leonina | reverse complement strand
AATCAAGTGATCAAGTGATTTAACTTCTAATCTGCCTATGAATTTGCCTTTCAAACACCCTGCGGCTACCACTTAGCAGCCACCAGCGTAAGCTACCATCATTATGCAAATTCTAATCTTTCCTTTGATCAGCGCATTTTATATCAATATTAAACTATATGAGCGAGTCGAATAAGTCGTCACTCAACCAGGAAAGTATGAACAGTTCTCGTAAGCAATGATGCTTGATGGGATCATCCGCTCGTCAGTGGCAATCAGTGAGGTAACGAACTTCAAGGAAACGAACTTTTTAAGCTCTGAGCACAGATAACTGAGATGANTCTCGTAAGCAATGATGCTTGATGGGATCATCCGCTCGTCAGTGGCAATCAGTGAGGTAACGAACTTCAAGGAAACGAACTTTTTAAGCTCTGAGCACAGATAACTGAGATGAATATTGAGCTATAACGAAAAAAAAAATGCAAAAATGAATACCAGCCATGAAATTTACAAATCAAAACAAACGTTTGGTTGAAGGAATGGAGGTACCCATCGTAAAAGAAAATCAACGAAGTGAGTCACCAGACAACAGAAGGAGAGGATGGGAGCAAGAAGAAGAGGGAAAGGATTGGAAAGGAGATAGTGAGAAGCGAATTTGATGAAAACATACCGCCATGACGGTCACCCCATTCGCGGAATTCATGTCTACCCGCACGGCCATGTCTGTGTGCTGATGGACGAGTATCCGTGTTGTTGCGATTTGCTCTCGCACCTGGGGCGGCTTGATTTTTGCCCGCCTTGTTCATGGATTTCGGAGCCCATGCCGCCGAAGGATCAGATCCTGCTTGCGACGGTGGCTGGAAGCAGGAATGCTTTTAAAGTAATAGGGCCTTGCCTCATTACAAACCGTCACTGACTTGTTATCACTCTCGAATGACATTTACTTTCCGAACAGTGCGTAGTTATGCGATTATTAAATTCGACCTATATAGTCTCTGGCCGCAATTATTGATATATCGAGAAATACGAAGGAAATGGCGCATTTGGTCAAATCTTGCTGAAAAGTTTGTTATTTTGGTCAAAAACTCAAAAGTGATCTCGAAACGCTCCACGGGAACGGGGATTTTCCTCGTTCCTCCTCAGCACCTTCTCCAATTCTTTCTCTCATTCTCCTCCTTACCACTGTGACTAATGCAAAATCAACTGGAAAGAGGAATAGGTTCACTTCTCCTCGTGGTCCACTGTCCACTCCATGAAAAAAGTCTCAACATCTGAAAAGCGAAGATAGCAGATGCAGATCTCTTTTTTTCTGGGATATTTAAAAAATTGGTTTCCCCATTAAAATCCTTCAAAAGGCATTCGATGACGCCGTCTATGTTCTGTTTATTCCGTGGAATTAGCGCACGAAACGTTGATAAAAAGAGAGACGCAACTGCCCGGCTGATAATCTGCCAACTACGGAAAATATTTATTTTCAACGTGAACGCATTATGCAGAAACATTGCAACTTCCTAACGAGACTCAGTCATCTCTGAACCTCTGATGATATTTGCTCAGCTTCGACGCAATGTTCGATTGCATTCTGCACTTTTCATATCGTTCGATACATTACGTACACAATGACATACGAAGTTAGCATGTGGAAGAGAATTTTTGTCGTTATAAGAAAGAGAATTGTTTCATTCTCACTTCTACAAAGAAAATGGGGGGCAGTCAGCACAGAACAGCATGTGCGATTCGCAATTCAGACAATCCGAGTCATATGCTTATCCGTTTGTACTTTACGCATAGTGAACCCTCTTATTCTTATCACCACCCACTACCGCCTCGTTTACATTCTGTGTAATCCCATCACTTCACGTAATATATCATTGACTTCTAGCACAATATTGTACTCTCTGAGCAATTTGAGGACGAAAAAAGTTAACGAACAAATGATGTTTAATTAAAATGAATAAATTTTCAGTCAAGAGGTGAGTTGTAGGTTCCACTCATCTTAAGCAAAAAACAATGAAAAGGTCACAGCGGTATAGGAAGACTAACACGGGTGATCGGCGGAAAAAAACTCGTTGATAGCAATGACAGAGAAACTTGAGTCGTGAAAAAACGCTGTGATAGTGAGTGAGGAATTTGAACAATGGGAGAGAGTACGAATACTTAAACAGGAATTCCAATAGAATGAGGGAAGAAAAGTCTGGTTGGTGAAAGAAGAATTTGAATGATGGGAAAGGAATTGGAATGAGGAGAGAGGAACTGGAACATGGAGGCATAATTCTGAAAGACGCATACCGTTTTATGAAGTTGTACAGCTTTATGCGGGAGATTGACAAACGATTGATACTCGAAGAAATGTTTCGCCAAGAAATTCATTCCCTGAAAAACACATTTCGCAGAATATTATCAACAGTGACCAGATTAACCACCAATAATATGATTGAATTAATGAATAACGACTCCATCAATTGAAAAACTTATACACCCTAAAAATTATATCAAATAATATCCTGTCCGAAAGGCTTTATTCACAGTTAGCATCTAACATCAGGGGATACGATTGCCCCATTAAATGTATCAAGGTAAAATGCTCGCTATATCAAGCAGAAAGATCACATAGGTTCTCAGGTTAAATTCTTCCGTTATGAATCTTTTTCTTAGCTCCTTGTCTCTCTTTCTTTATTTTTCTGCTTCTCTCTTTCTCGATGGTGCTGAGTTCAACGAAGATGCTGATCGCTTGACATATTCTTTGGAGTTCTCAGTTGCTGAAGAGAAATTTCAGAAAGCAGAATAGTTGAATTTATCACTGCTTCTCAGTGCACACTCATCGGGGAAGTTTACCGCATTCAGTGAAGTGCTTGTTGAGCTTCACAACCAAAATGATGCTACTTCAGAAAAAGTCATATATTTCATGACTCCATATTAGTCCGCTGGAAAGCTAATTTCGAAAGTTGCTAGGGGAAGGAGATAGCACCGAATGAGCACATAAAATAACCTCGCCCTATTCCAAATTTAGTTTTGCCCTTTTAACAACCTTTCGTCTTTTCACCCAGTGAGAAAAACAAAACCTGTGAGAATTCTTAATTCATAAACAAAAACTAAAACTAACTCCGCACTGACACTCATGTTGCGAATTTCCTCTCGTTGGTTCTCCGAGGAATAAACAGCGAACAAATTTGTGGAGATTCATTTGCTTTTATCATCTTCAAAAATCACCGCATCCTATGTGATCAGTGACTCGCCTCGAAATTCTTTTCAGTCTCTTCGCTTTAGATGCACCGCCATAATTTTGAAATTGAACTCTATCATGAAGCTATTTTGCTGTTTTTTGTAATTCTCGAACAAGCAGTAAACAAATCATACGAGGATTTGCAGGATTCGCATGCGAACAACGAGCTGTTGTTCGCATGCGAAATCTATTGGCAGGCTGAAAAGTAGCTCGCACCTCCTTAATGCGTTGGAATTCTGAAATAAACCAACAAGAAGAGCAGGAATAATTTTGGCAGATATATCGTAAGTAAATCAACACGTTTCTTTGCATTTTCTACGTTCGAGAGCAGTTACACTCTCGAGTTTGTGCAAATCTCTCCAAATAACCAAATGTGCTTTCGTTTTCGCGAATTCATTCGCATAAGCAAATTACATATGTGTCGATTCTCTTAATCCCAACATAAACTATCATCGAGTGATTGAATAACAATGCTGCATTGGTCAACCGTGTCTGCAATGGCCAAAACATCACCCCCAATTATGACATCACAGAAGTGCTCATTGCAGAAGGAGCACAACCAATATCAAGCAGTACCCTCAGTGGCGTTGATGAATTCGATGAGACTAAGCTGACGACTTTTGTGAAGCGATTCAACGAAATTTGTGAAACGTTTCCGTGGAATCTCAGTGACATCTTAGTGATAACTTTGTATTAGAGGCAGAAATTAGATATGGGCGTTATAGGCCAAATAATGCTCTCAAACTGTAGTATTAGCTTGTTTAACATGCGTGATGGAACCGACACCAAGCACGTCGACGAGGCGATCTGACCACAATTCTTTTAATTTGTCTACGCTGAGCACGAGAGCTACGTGGCTATTGCTGTTACAGAATAAATACAAAAATTAAGTGAAAATAAAACTTGAATGAACAAAACGGCGAACAAAAATGGAAAAAAATCCTTTTTGAACGTAATTATTCGGAGGTAATGTGAAGGGTTGCATTCATTGCGGACAGGAAAGACAATGAGAACGGAATATTTTTCATTGATATTTCAACGAATTTCAATAATATTTAAACGCAAGAAATATGCTTTCTCCTCTATGTACATTATTTGACTATTGGTCTTAAGAATTCATTCGCTATTCTAGAAAGCGATTTCCAAAACGTTGCTACGTCAAGTTTGATGCGAAATGGGCAATCACAACGGAGCAAAAGTACACAAATGTGACACGAAAGTATATCATCAGAAGGGGCTGAAATTTTGTCGCGAATCGACCTTACATCGATGCTTATGTGTACTAAAGGCTGCTCGTCTCTCCCGATGTTCGGATGCAGTCATTTATCAGAACTCCTCTATCGCCTATATATAATTATCTCTCGCTGAGCAGTGTCTCTTAATGTAAGGCTTAGAAAATTACTGAATCCATTTGATGAAAGTTTTATCCGATTTGAAGCTCTCTTAAACGAATGCTCATTAGAAGCAGTTCTTGTAAGTGGAAAAACTGCACGCAAAATTGCCGTCAATTCAAACGAGCGAAAAGAACTGAATGGGCGGTCATTCGACCACATTCATTCGGAATGCGTCTTTTGAAAATGGTAATTATGATGAATTTACATCCATTATCACTGTTGGAAAGCGCTTTGAGTTGAGCTTATATCTCCATTAGAGAACGTAACCATAAGGAACGACAGTTTTTGAAAGAAGCTGTTTTGGATGTTCGTGAAATATTGTGACAGATTGCAGTCATCGGCCCTGTTAGCAACCACTAAGCGTTATTAATTCCGCTATGGGTTATCCGTTGGATCGAAAGGCGAGCATTTTCGCAATAACAGTTCTCCAACGACAATAACAAACGATGCAATTACCAGTAAATATTATGCATCTGATTCGGCGCACCCATTACCTCTTTTGCACTTTTTCATTTGAAAAAAAACGTCTTTGCAAAACCGCTTCATGGTGGAGATAATCGTGCTTGCAGTGTCTCATAAAAATAGCAAGGTTATCAGCCATCTAACGGCCAGAATCCACCCATAAACTTCTTCCTAACACTGCTAACTTCTCATTCAGTATTCACTCAACACTTTTGATATTCATGTTATTTCTTTAGGAAGTGAATGAACCGTTTGTGTTTGAAGGAAGTCTATCAGGCTAAAATGAATGAAACCATGCACCGGGAGTATCCATTTCATATAGCTGCAATTCACAGCAATAAACAACGAAATGCAACGATTGGTGAGATGAAACAAGTGCTCTACAGCACTAGATCACTTGTCATTTTGTAAGAGCGAGATACACAAATGAACTGCAAAAATCAAACAGGATATGCATGGAAATCCCAATTCTTTGGCAATCTTTCCGATCTTGGTATTTTCAACACTTTACACTTGGCCTGCGCTGGATACAGTTAACCGGATACCCTCATGCGTTGCTACGCCGGCTCTGGCATTTGTATGACCGAGGTTACCTCGCAGTGAGGACTGGTATAGTATAAAAAGTGATAAGGAATCGAGCATAAGTGTTGCTCAGCTGCAGTTAACAAGCGCATTGCAATATCAGTGACTCTTTCATCCCTCCTCCCTCTCTGTCCCCTCCTCCCACAGGTCGTTCAAAAGTGCGATATGACGAGTACTGTTTACCACATCTGCTACCTGATTTGGAGTAGCAGCTCTCTTGTTTAGGGACGTTAGAACTTAATCATCCTAAGCCTTTGAACCAACGAATGTTTAGACTCGGCTCAGTTGTAAAGCCCGGAAGTGGTGCATATTCAAAGGAAAGCGAAAGACGGCGGAACGCATATTCCAGGGAAGTTGATGGAGCGGCACGCGTTCAGATGCATCCTGGCTATTCCACTTCTAATGTGCTGCCAACCAATGTTGTACTAACTGAAAATTCCCAGGCTCAATGAGCGACCGCGACAAACAACCAATCAGTTGGGATTTCGAATGAAGATTAAAATCATTATTGAAGCAAACGCCTTCAATATACTTTATTCGAGGCTTTGAAATTGTCCGTATGGTATTATCGTCGATGAGTGAATTTTGGATTGTCGAGCAGTTAAATATAAAAAATACATTCAATATATAATGTATATTCTCTATGCATATTTGTATATTCAGATGATGAAATGATCAGGTCTGTCACTATATGTTTTTTTTTTCAAGGATTTCAACTCTCCAAAAGAAAGAGGATTTGTTATTCGCATTAGATGGCCTGTGATCGAGGTTTGCTTCCAGACGTCTAGGAAAAACAACTCATTCTCCTATTCTACCTGCCTCGTTTCCATGATTAGCACCGTCTCATCAAATGGTGAAATGTCGGTATGCTATGAAGTTCAAGTGGCAGCAACGACCTGAAAAAGCTTTAGAATACCTCAGTTTGACCTGTTTTATCGAGTGCAATAAAGTTGTTGTTCATTTGTTAACCGAATTTTGCAAAGCATGCAACGATCAGCAGTAGCAGCATGCAGCTACGCAACAAAGGTCATTTACAGCATTATTCAGCGGCCAAACCAAAGACATAAGCGGGCATTTTTCTTAGAGGATGCCATCAGCTTAAGCTGTGGTCTCGGTGATGGAATACAGCGAATGCGAGAAATGAATAACCAGTAAGAATGAAATGTAACGTTGTGCTGTTGGGAAGAAAGTTCAGCGCAACGATTACTGAAGGAGAATTTCATAACTAAATTTCAAGAATGTTTCAATTTTTTAGGCTAACGGGATCATCACTAACAGGAGTGACGAAAAAAATTTCCGGAAGCTACGATCTCATCCTTCATACCACCTATTACATAAATTACTAGACCAGTGCTATAATTCTCCAGTTTCAGCACATCGCATTCCATTCGTTGCGTTTAGAATCTTGTTTCTGCATTTTATTAGACTAAAGCCGCACCCAATCATGGTCCCATCCCCACTCGCAATTCAGAGTTCGTTTAGCTCCGAAGCAGTTTAGCAGAACTGTTCTCTGAGCAAGAAATATCCAGTCGCCTAGGAAGCAAGAAGCCATCACGTAGACTCATTTTGCGCTTTCGAATATTTGATATCAGTCTTGTATTCCAGATTAGAGTGAAAGGTGGAAATGGAGGAATGTTGACATTCAGAGGGATATGTGTGGATCGTAGCTTCCAGGAACAAATGTAACTCCAGCTTCACTGATCTAGAGGGGGTGGGGTAGCGGGGAGAGATGGCTACAAAAGAGTGAAAGAAAATTTGTTATCGCAAAATGTGACCAGAAATAACTGTTTCATCCTTCTTGCTCATTATTTGGCAAAGTTTGCTCCCATTATCACTAGCATGGAGTTCGTGCGGATCCAGCAAGGCTTTTGACGATGCATCCGAAATGTCTCTAAATCACCTTCGACTTTTCGGCGTCACTCGAGCGTGATCTACGCTGCGAATCATGATACCAGTCAACAGTCGACAACTGTGGTAGGCAGCGTGTACTTGAAGATTTTTGTCGCCACCAGAATGCGTTCGTTATAGCCTCGTTGCACATTCTAATGTGAATCCAGTCATGCGATGCACCGAAATAGGTAAAGATACGCGAAAATAGTTTCTTAATTGCGTACAGCAGTAATCGAATCTAAAGGCAACAATCTCAGGTAGTTCGCGAGCAAAACAGCGAGTCGAATATTCAGACTTCGTGAAACCTGACGACTATTCAAGGCTTCTGAATACGGACACCAACTAGAAGTCGTTGCGAGCTTGGTTAGAAATAGTAGAGCAAAGAATTTCTCAACACTTCTACAATATCAAGCCCATCACTATTGTCAAGTCTGCCATCATCATAATCGGGAAACTAGTAAAAATGACGAGCATATATGCTCTGTGCTTAGTCATGCAGAATTGGCGAATCTATCGAAATAAATTCAGAAACAATTCCAGCACGATTTCAACTTAAACGGCATTATTCTGAAAATACTCGAGAAGAATCATCAACTCTAGTGAACGACGAAGTGTCTGAGGTGGAACATAGGGAAGGACGTTCGAAACGATCCGGGGAATAGGCGTTTTAATGTCTCATTCCTACGAATAAAACACGAGAAAACATTAGATCACGTAAAACAACACCTCTATATTTGACTGTTCTGAACGATTTTTGGGAATTGGTGAATCAGCATGAAATATGATAACTGCCACTATATGACATACAACACAGCGATGAAATTAGATTGCCTCAACATTAGTGCCTTGGGTTAAATCCAACGGAGAGACAGACAGAAAGATGGATGGACAGGAAGGTACAGATGTGTGTGCACGTGGACACGGAAGATCTTTTTCCCAAATTCACGAAAAAAGTTAGTGCTCAGTTTTCGTATGCCTACTGCTTCGTATCTCCTCAGACCCTCGTTTCGTTTACCTGAGGTATTCCTAGGTAGATCTTCTCGTTGATGATAAGACATACCTATATATTGCATTAAATCCAAAGTTGAAATGTGCATTTGCATGCGATCGCAGCATATTTCCTACCAAATTCCATCGAGAATCGCAGTTGTCAGAACTGGAGGTGTGCAACTGCAACTGTGTGCCATACGATATAAATCTTTATGTTCACACATATAGAAAAAGGCAACCTTTTCGGCAACAACGGCCACAGTCGATTGCCTAGGCAATGAGTTGAAAAACGTTGCTTGCTTTAGCCGCATGCAACAAAGCTGTATGTCAGAGGCACTCTGAGCTGTGTGTCGGTCAACTCACTTCTTTGTTCGCCAACTGCCTGAAGAGACTTTCCGCGAGCAAATTTGCCTAACTTATTAAAAAAAGACTTCGTAAGATGTCGACGGCACAACTGAGTTTAGGTGCGCGGTGCGTCATCTCAGACGTTTTTTAGGGGTCTTCGTTCAGAATATTTTGGATGTGCATTTCCGCTTATGGTCTCAGCAGTTGAGTTTTAATGGATAGTTGAGAGGGCAGCTGGCAAAACAGGTGTGAATCAAATTACGCACACTTTTGAGAAAGAGTTATAACACCACAAATCCTACAACTGCATCTAAAAATGCAAAAGAATTGAATCGTCCACTTTGAGCGGAACTTGCAAAGCGCAAGAAAAAAGTTGCCGAATTTTGAAATGCCATTTGGTCTATTCGGACGATTTTCACTTGTACCCTTCAGTTCGCATTCGAGTTCCTTTTACAACATCCTGTTCGCTATAGAAGGAAAATCCATCGTCCTTTTTCCTGCAATTCCTCCCCCACCTCTTCTTTCTTCCACAGATCTTGCGAACGATTCTTAACGAAAAGGTTTGAAAGGTTCACAGAAGGTGGATTCGAATTACGGTACATATCAGCAAAAACATTCATCAAGTCACTGGTAGAGAGGGGATTTCAGCGAAAGAGAAAGTAAGAAAAACAGAAGAAAGCTTTTGCAAAATGACTTAATTGTTGTTTATGATGGAGTCACCTTCAACTGATGCACACAGTCACTGTTCGCGAAGGTTAGAACATCACCAACTGCGTTTAAATGTCATCTACAGCGATGCCAATACCTGTATTGACATCTGTTAGCGCTTCTGATCACTCATTCATTTCAGCTGTCAAATATTCGCAGACAGTTCGTTCCTCTAGCCGACTATAATCTTCAACGAAGCTCACAACCTTCATTCATTTTGTTGGCCTTTTCCCCAGTTCCCTGATGCAACAATACGACGGCATTGCAGCAATATGCAAACTGTTCCGACGAGAAACCTTTGCGCCTACTATGAAGTAAGGGATATCAATATGATTTTATTATTATGTAAGCAGTTAGCGAATAACGTTAAAACCAATTGCAGAAAAGTGAGTAAGCAGTAATGTTTTATAAATTCTGAAGTTTTAAGCGGTACTAAGCAAGGGATTCCGGGTGAATTTCTCTTCTACAAAAATAAATCATGAGAATGGCAGATCCTTCATGAACAAAACTCTTAACACCAACAGTTCAGATGATCCTGAGACGAAGGAAGCGAAATCTGAACAGTAAACTGACAATAAACAGTAAGTTTTAGAGATATTCGAACCTCAAAGTAACTCAGTTAGAATTCTGCGAAAATATTTTGAGATGGAAGACCGAGAGAAAGATGTGGCTAACAATAAGAGATGGAAAACCTCTTTCCATGCCTTGATCAAGCTCAGCACCAGTGAACGGATCACGTGGCAAATTGCGAAATTGAGGGCTCTGAATGCATTTCCGTAGAACGATCTCAGGATGGCGATTTAATCTTGAATTTGCGCTCACTGATCGTCAATCAATGCGATCTACGATTTAGATACAAAGGACCCAGAAGTAAATTAGTGATAAGAAGAATCTTGTAAAATCGAAGACAGAGGAAGGATTAAGAAGATGGGCGATCTAACAAGAAATACTTTCAAATAAAAGTTTTGGACACATTGGGATTTCGAGGACCAATCATGATATAAATTGTTCAGTGGGTTCCTCCTCGATCGTTGAGCAGTTTTCAAGAATTATTTGGACAAAAACTGACCTTCAAGCAACGAAAAATGCAGCGTACAAATATGCAAGATGCAATACTTTACCGTTTGAAATTGACATTGGTCACTGATTTACTGCGTTTCAGAATTTCCACTGCACTGCAATGCTGCAATTGAACTGGTTTAGTGGGCAACGCCAATTGTGCTATTGGTGGAGAAAACTGCTCCCATCCCCTCACACATACAGTCTGCTCAACCTGTATGAGTTGAGTCGATATTCGAAAACGCTGCTCAGAGAAACAGGAGAACCAAAAAAGAAACTATTGACGAGGCGCATGCAATGAGAGGGGGAATATTGAAAGTGAATCAGGATGCGATGCACAAATTAACCCGCTAATTCAATAGAAAGCTAAATGAAAATTGACGCCGAGTGCGTTAGATAGGCGAAGAGCTTTCACTCGTTTCACGTTGCCTACCCTCGCCAACAACTTCACGTCAGTCAATAAATCAAACGTTTAAGGACACATAGAAGCATTTCTCGGTCTTGGTTAGTCACTCGGTCATCGATGCTACCTCATGTAAATGGCACAAGTCACAACTGGAATTTAGATAAGAGTAGCACGACTCCTTTATCCAACATTCTCCGCTGCAAACTTTTTTGGTACGACGAGTGTCCATCAGCAAATCTGACGAAGTCAGCAAATGAAGCTGGCCCACTTCACATTGCTGGATCCGTTTGTACATCATATGGTGTTATGCATATTTCAGCTTTAAATGTCTACTGTTATTGTATTAGTGTGAGAAGGTCTCTCTAAAGATCCTTCAAAAGTCGACTCTTTCGAAAATTATTAGAATGCTTTACACTTGCTAGCTAATGTACCTAGAGCTGGAATACTTTGTAGATATGGCCCCATACTGCGACTGCCTCGATGGAACGATGACCAGCCTGATACTTGACCATATTTTGTATCAAGGCGATATCTGCATTTCACAGGATCATCACTCATATCGCCGCATCAAACAACGATTCTCCTAAACCACACCAATAAACTCATATTCAACCACATTTATTGTGAATTGATCTTTCCTGTAAAACAGATTCATCTCAATTTGAAGACCCGAATTTGAGAAGATACACATTTCTACAATACCTCCTCAAGCAATAAATGCCTGGTGTCTGAAATCACATATACCCTCATGACAAAGAGAGTCATAAAAGTCAGCATCATTTCGACCCTTCAGATTTTTTGTGAAGGATCGGAAATGTTGTTCCAATTTCGTGTAGGGACGTCGGCAACCAACCATACCATATCCGTTTCTTTTTCAAGGAGTTGGTGAGGTATTTCACTACATGTGCTTAAGTATATTACCGAACTATGCCGCACACGATACGCACTAAAAAAATTTAAATCGTCATGGACAGCGTTCATGACACCCCTCCACTACGTTTTTCAGAATCTTTGAACAAAAGCTGCCATAGAAACATAGATACCGTGAAAACACCCAGCAACGCTTGACAGTCCGACCATGAGGAAACCCGATCGATCGCTAGTTATCTTACAGCAGTTTCATCGGAAACACATCCAAATAACTGACTGAAACACACGGCCGCCAATCGCCCCACTAACTTCTTCGTCCTTTCACATACTGCACAGTATTCAATAAAGTTCTGCTAAAAAACTCCTACTTACTACACAAGTTCTTAGAGTGCCACATTTGCGAAAATAGTTCACAGAAGTTCGCTTCTGATCACGAGAAGAGCGAAGGAGATAAAACGGCTAATGAAATTGACAAAGCAGTTGCATCGATAAGCCACTCGTAAGTTCGCAGTAATTGTTTCGCCCGATAGAGCAATTCTACGAATACAACCACAACTTGGAAGGGAGACGTCAGTAATTCTCTGAAGAGCATCTCGCATCGTTCAAAATTTATAGCTCTTTTCAATCAACAGCCTTAGGTTTATTTATCTGGAAGAAAATGTTCAGCTAGCATTGGAAGTGATAATCCTGGCAGTAATCCACAAAGTGTTTTGTTAAGTATAAGCGAAAGCGATCACTTTAGCTTGGCTAAAATTGTGCACATGAATTCTATTTTTGCAAAATTGAATGAGACGCAAAATATGCGTTTAATTTAATATGCCTGAAGGTAGGCTTAATAACGCAAGATGTCCCGCGAAATGCAAATTCTTATTCACAGAGATGTGCCATAAAATGATCATTAGCCATAAACGTCTAAGAATGCGACAAAATTACATAGAGTAAAATTCTGCAAGGATTGCACGACATTGATAAGTTGATCTCTGATCCAGCACCCGCCTGAATGCCTCAATTGAAATATATAGACAGAAAGCAAAAATCACTGAAGAATTCCCCGTCACGTTTTGTTATCAGTATTAAATAGCCGAAACCTTCAAAACAGCCCTACTACGTCGTTCTGTCGGCAGCAAACAACGAGATATCATTCCAATCAGCCCGACCATAATCTGTAGCAAGTATACAATATAAAAAGCGCTATATTACAACAAGATAGGATAAAATAAAAGGTGTTAATCGATTGAATGCCTTGCTCAACGACAACTGTTAATTGCAACCTCATTGCCAATCAAGCTCGTAGTAGGTAATAAAAACAGCAAGAAAAGAAAGAAAAAATTTGTTAAAGAAATAATATTCCCTCCCGTCGATCTTTCGAACTTCCATTCGTCGATTGTTGCAGCAACAAATTCAACAAGTCATGGATGACAAGAACATTCACTCTTCATACCCTTGCTCCGGAAGGCTCAACCCCCATTCGGCCTATGCAGCACATATCTGTTTATAAGCTTTCGGAGAACAGCAGAAAGATTTAAGCACTGCGGATTTTCTTTAGCATCATGTTGCCGAATTGCTCAGTTCCCTCTTATGAGGCGTTCGTCATCAGTTGGCTCAAAGAAGGACGATGATGGGACGATAAGGGATAGGAGAGAGAAGAAAGCTGTGACGATGAACGATGCAGCAGAAGATGCACAAATAATACGAAGACCCAAGCTCGTGTGCGAAGCAAATAATTTTTGGTTTTTCCATCACCAACAGCATACAAAAACATTGTTGAAAGGAATCAATTCACACTGATAAATAGCGTGCATCATCAATGTTTATAGGGAAAATAGGTGAAACGAACAAGGAGATGAGGCATTTTGATGAGGACTTTTCGTGGAGCGAGACTAGGAAAGGAATGGAAGAAGAATGCTAGGAAATTATTAATTTAGAGCAAAACTTTATGCCCTCCAATTAGGGTCTATACGAAATGAACGCGCATAAAAACGATGCAGGCAGTGAAATAAAAGGGCAGTGTGAGGGAACAAATGAGAATAATCTACGGAATATTGATGGTTAGCTACTGAACGACGTGACTCTGACTCATGCCACGCTGTTTTCAAATTGGATACGACTAACAGCCATCCAGTCATCGCCGGTTGTCAGAATTCAGCAACGCCTTCAGCTAAGTTTGGCCTACAGAACTCATTAGCTGTGTCGCTCCACATAGAAGCTATTGCTTTCAACATCCAAAGGAGCGTTATCAGAAGCAGACCCTTAAAGATGCCTGTTAATATCATCACCTAGAGGTATTGCCTATTAACTCTGGAACTGTTAAAAAAAACTTTTCGATCAGCGACGGTCACTTGCCGAACAGGTAGCAAGCAAAGTTTTTGTTGTATTTAGCTAATATACGCATTATCCCGTTGTGCAAAGCTTCCTTTAGTGATTCCAAGAACGTGAAAGTGGGTAACGGGTGAGATGGACGCAGTGAGCACAACATATAAATGACCGATAGAATTGTGAGCATCATATCCGATACAACGCCACCTATCAGGCGAACTATCAAAAAGATTGTTAGTGATTCATTCCATCCAGAAAATTTCTATAAATAACATTGTAGATAACCGCATTCGCGATAATTTCAACAGAATATCGACTATCGACTCAGCTTTTGAAAGAAAAATAGTCAGTTTCCAAGAAGAGATCGAACAATCACTTCTCAGCTTAATTGTGTAAAATCTCTCCTCTACACAGCAATTTTATTTTGGTTAACAAATGCTGTTTAGTAAATATTGAGCAGTCTTTAGTTGAAAGCGGATGGAAAGTTAAAGGCGAGAGCTGGAAAATGCGCCAGGCTTCAAGTCTGGTTTCATATGGAGTACAAGATTTTGTGAACAAGTGTTGGCATTGGAAACCATGTGGGCCTATATGCAAAATCACGTGATGCTCACTAATTTGTTGCTCATTTCATCAAAACGAAACGATGTGAACGATGAGTCTCCTGTAACAGTTCATTGTGAAAAACTGAGTGTCCCCACGTTCTGTATTAAGGAACCTCTTTTGATTCCCCTTCCCCTTCAGTAACCTTTGAAGCTGATTCAGTGTCCGTAGGTAATATGATAATAGAAGAATAAATTTCAATAAGTTAAAAACAAAAGGGAGGGAAAAAAGAACAATGAAACAATAAAGACTACGTGCAACAATGCATCAAGCAATCTTTCACGGAAATTGTCTTTAATGAGTAATATAGATCTCTCTGATAACCGTAACAAATAAATATTTGAAAACTGGAGCGTGCCAGATGCCATCGGACGACATTCTCTCTCACGTATGGCTCATGACGCATTCATATTTCAAACGATGTGACCGCCCAAACAAATCCCTCGTAAAAGATTAGTTCGTTGATGGAGCCACTGATGTGAAACGAAAAAAACGTTCGATATAAAAACACATTCATGCTCCAGGCAGTTTGAAATATCTGTAACTCCTTCTATTGCAATGAATCAGCGTCGACGATGCATGCTGCGGAAGCAGTCGACTTATGGTGGACGGTGAACCTGTGAAAATTCTGCATAATATAGGCAGCTTAGGAGTCGAAAAAGACGAAAAGACAGAGAGGCATACGGACAGACAGACATGCAGCACTCATCCATGAGCACATACGTGAAGCTTTTCCAATTTGCATTGCAAATGCAGATGGGCATAGAAATGAAAAAGCCGAGTTTCGTTTCTCGATTCATTTCTTTCGGCCTTCGTTCATATAAATAAAGGAGAAATTATTCACAGGCCAGTGATTTCTTCCGCAGAAGAACATACTATTGCAGCGGTGTCGGTGCATATATGTGGACGACCTTTGAAGAAAATGCGGCGAAGAAATGAGTGAATATCGATGCTCCACTCAAAAATAATGAAAGTGTGGAATCATATATGGATTAGCGCGACAACAGTAACACAAAAGATTATATGTGTAGGAAACATACAAAGAAAAGCAGGAATTGAAAAACTGTCCCACCGTTTATGTCCCCAATGTAAATCATAAGGAGGGCTCATCTGAACCCATTCCCTGGATTTTATAAGGCAGTAAACAATTAGGGCAATCTGACTTAGAAATGTAGCGGAACAACCGGGGGTATATCGAAGGTAATACAGATAAATGAAACCCGCGGCAACAGTCCGACAATGTTTTCGCAGTATTTATTGGCTCTTAACAACCATTTTATTGCTGTTTAAAGCTTCGATCGCATTGTTGAGGAAATATAATCGAAGAATGGGTATATCCTATTGAGTTTTGACGCGCCGTCATTAATCACTGAACAATACAAGATTCAGACGATCATTCGTCATGGTGCGACTGATCTGAAGGCTCAGAGAATAGAGATTCATTTGGTCCCAAATGGAATAGAATCATCGCGAATATCGACCGACAGTTGTAGGTGTCGAGAAAGTGAACGCTACTGCTGCTCTCGCTTAAAAATGATGCTCAACTGAAGGGTAATAAGCCATGTTTGCAGGCCATTTATGCGAAGGAAAAATTGCAAAACAGAAAACGCAAACAAATGAGGACAGAAAAACGGTAATCTCCCTGCCAAGATGAGTGAATGATAGCTTTGAGAGGGGGCCAACTTTTGACGACCAGCAGCGCAGTGCATGAGCAATCCTTCATGGTATCGTGAGAAAAATAAATCCCGACTGTATTCCTAACAAAAAAGAAGTAAACAACCCGTAAACGCATTATTACCTTTTTCAATGACAGTCTTATATAAGCGCTATCTCAGTTCCTCTATTTCCACGTGGTGATGAGAAAAGTGCTTTAACAAAGAAATAACTAACGAAAAATCGTTTGTACAAGCGTCGAGCCCCGAATAAACATATCACTTCTCATTTGAACGCAGTAAAATATTCAGATGGGAAATTTCAGATAGTGAAATTCACATAAACGTTACGAAATCATATAAAACACATATGAAACAGATCACTGAATGATGAATTAACACAAATGCAATTCCCCCTTTTCAGGTATTCGAATGGGGTCTTCACATATTTGTCAATGCAACCATTATTCACTTGGCGTATTTCAAACGGCTAAATCATGAGGAACGCCATTTGCTTTAACACTGTCACCAATGCAGTGAAATTAAAGCAAACACGAAAGTTTCGTATCGAGCGATTCGTCGGCTTTCACGCCCATATGGCCATTCGTTCCGGATTAGAGCAATTGACGAAGCGTGAAGACGAAAGCAGTGCACTTTAATAGTTGATCCCCGGCTATGTGGCCCAATTTAAACAACAGACGTTGAAAATTTCAGCCATAACTGCGTTGAATGCATCACAACACAACAAAGGTCTTTCTTTAATTTAAAATACACTGTGTTTCCACTGAGGACTGATTTATTATTCACTTTCATAACATTATTATTGATTAGCTTATTGAGCAAGCACATGCAGCTTTATGCCAAAGTATCATAGTAACAGGCTGTTCCCTTAGATAGTCAAGAAAGTTACGACTGCCAGGACCAAAAACTTATTTCTTTCCGATTCGATGAGAAACGACATGTTATTTCCCCCTCAGGGGAATTGCATTGTTGTTTATCTATTCGGTGGTGTTTACGCATTGAAGACAAATGCAGTCAGCTGTGTTTACATGGATGCAATGAATTTTGATACGTTTTGCAAGTTGCGAAACATATCGTTTAATCTTACAGTCTGATTTCTGAAGTGATCCAAGAAAAAGCATCGTCGATAATAGGCAATACACTCACCAATCCTCGTACCCATATATATGTGATTACATTTGGTTGCTTTGCTTTATAGATCAAGTCTTGGCATATTTAACTAGCACTCCTCTGATTCGCCATTCAACTGCTAGACGAACCAAACATAATAATTGCCATATACGTGTTTACTGAGGTGGAATGCTGCACACGAACTTTAAATTCATTTGCAGAGTTCACATCACAATGTTACTCACTATGTTATCGGACTGACTGATGGACGACAAAAAATGATGTGAATATTACGATTGATTCGCCACTGTTATGCAACCCGGGATATTTGATAGGCTTCCACCGTGCGTCATGTACCGCTTTCCATTCTTCCACTGATATTTGATCTGGCTCAGCCAAGATTTCACTCTTAACATCCCAAGATTTCTAGAGTCTCTTTGCCCATTTGCAAGCGTTAATGCTCGTAAAATATTTTGCGGGTGACTAGGGGAAAAAATAAACGAGATGTATATTTCTTCAACTTCTTCCCTTAGCAACCATTATACTGGAAAACGTCGTTCAAGCAGATGATCATATTTTAAGCAAAAACTTATCGTCCTTCCTCTGCTAACATTTAACTGCGCATTTTCTTGCCATTTCTTGTTCCTTCTTCTTTGTATTAAAAAACTGTGGTAACTTAAACACTCAAAATAGATGAGCCAAATATCGAAGAACGACCCCAAATGGAAGATGAATATTTTAAATGTGATTCAGAGTAGTCTGATCAACTCCCACGCCGCAAACGGAAGTTGCAAATGAACTTCGAACTGCTTCACTTATCGCCTCGCGATTAGCAGAATGCATAGCCATAAACACATACCTCTTTATCATTAGTGAGATCGTCATTGGCATCCGTAACGCCAAGTTCTGCTAGATAGGCGCTAAGACGTTCGCTGATGTGAATAAGGCTGAGGTCTGTCTGCGTTTCTGTGACGCTAACAACTTTGCGTGTTCCTTGTCCGAGGTTACTCCTTAAATATTCAACATTGCATTTATGGTCTCCATATTATAACATATACAAGCTAGTGGAAATTTACTGAATTCTAGAATAATTTTGTATTACGGCTTCCTCATATTTCCTCTGAGTGGAAACTGAGGAAAACGTAATAAGCAATCAAATCTTTTGAACTATAGCTGCAAACATATAGATATATCGTCACGCAGCTAAAAAATATGAGCAGAAATTCAAATCGGATCGTTCAAGAATGAAGCAATTGCAGCTTCATCCTCTCAAAATATTCATCTGCGTTATCTAATAAAATACAGCTGCGTTAGTCAATAAAAAATTTTTAAAGCACGCCCCTGAGAGTATACTCTGAGGAAATTATAAGTGGAGAAGAGATAATTCAAACTACGATGAACGCATGGCATATGCACTAATCAAAACTCCCGTTCAAATTTCAGAAGATGACACCCTCATCGTTAAGGCATGAAGAAGCATGCGCTTTTTACTTTAGCAATTACCAGCCCTTCCTTTTCACTTGCACCAAAGATTCTTGTAAAACTGTATGCCTTCTTTCAGTGGCCATTTCGTTCAGTCAGAATGTGCAGAGGCTAAAAATATTTCCAATTCCGTCAGCTGCACAATTGGTGACATAATGCGATCTGATGCTGCGAAATCATTGCGGTCACGAAATATAACTATGAGCGTTTTCAAGTTTCTGAGCGATGAGCAAAATGAATAATGCGAGTGAATAAAAATGAAGTGAAACAGCTGTTAAAGCCCGTTCCCCGAAAACGGTCAATTTTTTTTCATAATGTTCACAAAGTACAAACATTGTGATAATATTCAACGCCATTTTGCTGATTTATTTCTTGCCCACTTAATGTTTCAAATGTTTCCTTAGTATAACTCAATTCGTTCAATAGTAGTTTTCTCAGAAAACCCATTGAATATCGATCTCGTCGCACTTAAATCAAACTTCACGAAAAATGGCACTATAAATTAGTCGAAAATTTGTTCTTCCAACTGAGTAGCCAATTCGACGACGCGAAAGAAATTTGATATTCGTAAATATCAAACACCATAAAGTATCATTTATTCTCATTACATCTCACATCAGCTCTGCTAAATTAGTTGCTACCTTTTGAAAGAGATTTTAACCTTCCAGTTCGCAAAACCTCAATCTTCACCGGTCTCTTCGATCCATGAGAAGAGTCTAACCTCAATAATGAATCTGACGAGCTTTTCTGTGCATTGTGCATTTTCCCTTCGAATTTCCTGCCCAGTGCTGTGGTGTCCTCACAAAAGTTATTTGACATAAAGTTGCTCAGATCCCAGACAGGTCGATCGGCCAAAAAACAAAGGAAGGTGGAAGGCATAATCAGAACGAAATGAAAGATCGAGTTCGAAGAGCAGCGGGAGGACGGAAAAGGAACGCATCCCGGTTCATTATTAACCTGCTGCCACAAGACATCGATACAGATCATACGCGAATGAACGAAAAAGAAATTCTGTGTGCAGGAGGTACTTTCCACCGCGAACGATATGTTGTGCAAGATATGAAGTCAACGAGAAGGAATCTAGGAAAAATCTCCTTGGCCATTTGTCGTGTCCAAGTACCAACATTGATGTACAGCCTTGTTGGCAACTGGAACTTTTCGAAACCTTTTTTTCCGGTGGCTAGGAGAAACAGAAGGGATGAAACATGCGAAAAAGCAGTGAATGAGAAAACAATTAGTATAAATATGTTCAAATCGAAAGAAAGCGATCAGAAAATTAGAGGACCATAATGGCAGAAGAAAAGTGATGATTGCGTTGTGGAAAAGCCGCCGCAGTTAGTTCGGAAACTGAATAGATGAACAGGAAGGAGTGTCACGGATGGAGGAAGGAGACGGAGAATGGGTTGTGATTCGACGAGGACTTGTGGGCTGTGACTTAACATCGCAATGATGTGCGGAAACGAGTGGTTGAAGTTACGCAAGCTTAAGGATCAACCAGTCCTTTCACACCGTTATCCATGGGCTGCGCTGCGAGTAAGCTACCTCGCAGCGCAAATATCGCCGAGAACACGAACGTTCTGCTGCAAACGGAAGCAATCACATCGCGTTGTCAATAACAACTATATAAGTTGACGAATACTTCTGCTCATGAATACCGATTAGGAGACGCTACTTTTCATCCTCCCCATTGAGCCCTACAAAACCATTTGGAAGCATCAAAAAACTCAACCCAATGCTGTTATTTTCAGGTATATGACTGTTAGCCACGACAACACTCTCATGGTTGTCGTGACTGAGAATTACAAGAGGGAGGTGGAAAACTCTTTTCAACCCCCATGTTTTAACTAAAAAACTTTTCTTTTCATGAAGGGTGGTGAGAAGCGGATGAGTGCAACATTACCAGTACTGCTCTGTTAATATCTCCATCAATTTATTCTTTTCGGTTCGCCATTTCTCTTCTCTTCACAAACTACATAAAAATTCGATGGATAGCAATAGCCATTCTAGCCCTCACCTCTCTCTTCGCTTGGATGAAGAGTAAGAATACGAAACTAGTCGACTTCATCCTTCAAAACGATTGCAATAAATAATTTTCTACGACCACACAAAAACGAGAAATGGATATCCTCATTATGCATCTTTGGAGATTTACACGAAATTGCACAAATTTTTTTGTCGTTCCTAAGCCTTACATTTTAATATCGATAAAACGCGAAATGACTAGTCGAATTCATGGACCACACAATGAGATGAAACACAAATTGACTGAGGAAATATGACTGGTATACGTAAGTGAACTAAAATCGGCAGATGTTGCCAGAGGAATTTTACCAAATGTGTTCCGACTGTTGCTTACTTAGATTGGAGAAACGAAAAGGAGAGAAAAGCTGGGGAGAAACCGGACGATGGAGGAAGAAGAAGCTCAGAGCCGAACATGACGAAAATGATAACCATTACAAATCGCGACCTCTGTATAAAAGACTCAATCTATCCTGTGTCCGATCGAAAATTTCAAATAATTTTGAAAACAGCCTGACTTTCTGCCTATGTATGCTTCAATCCTACTTTTTTCCCTCCCTTCCGTTCCCAGCTCTTCCTCACACTCACTCCCTCTCCCTTCGCCTCTCCTTCCTGCTCACCAGTGAGGCCAGACGATAATAAGCATATACACCATGCTTCTCACTACCTCCGCAGTTGGGCTATTCAGAATGATTTGCTTCTAATGAAATCTTGACCGAGTGCTCCAAGCAACGCTGGAGTTAGAATGCCAATCAAAGACGCAAAATGGGTCGTCAATGTTGGGTAAGTGACGTTTACGCGAGCAGGACAGGCTCAGTAAACATCACTGAGCAGATGACTATATGAGTGAGTAGAAAACGATGGTGCAATCATCCTCTACGTTCGCGACCATATCACGAAGCCTATGACACCTCGAAAAGCTTTCAAAAGATGAGCATTGCAGACGACAAGCGATCAACATCCGCAAATAACGCAAGATTCCGAGAGAAAGATGTCGACGGCACTTACGACTACGACGCCACTCTCAGCTTTTTCTTCGAACGTGAAGCTTGGAGATTCCGCTTAGAAACTTTAAATATTTCTATTTCGTGAAAATCGCATTAAAGGTGACATCCATCCGTAGGGAAAGAAAAAAATACTCCAAAATCTATTGCAGAAGATATATCTATCAGCAAATATTTTTGCTCCTAACAACTGCAGTGATATAAACAAGTTTGACGAACAATGAACAAATGTGAATTATTCGAAAAGTGATCGATGTTTGGTAAAACTAATTGCTGGAACAAATAAACATTAATCGCTTTTATGCACCTATACGAATGTCAGTGCTGAAACCAAACAAACCATCGCTGTTAAAACTTCTCATTTCACTTTTAAAAGTTATGTTTCCATTCCATTTTAAGAATGAAGCACACCTTCACCGCACATAAGCTAGGAAACATCCCATATTTACATATATGACATGCTAATTAATTCTCGGTATATGACGTACTAATTCCATCTTGGTATATGACATACTAATTCCTTCTTGGCCAGTACGGTTAGTTCATGAGACTTGTTCTGTGAGTGAACTGAAATATACATATGTTGTCGAGTTGACTATCATATATTTTCTATGATAATAGATGCATTCTCAATTACTGTTCATGAATGTCGTTCTCATCTTACTAACTTTTAGTTCAACGCATTAATCCGTAGTATACGCGAATCAGAGTCATCATGGATTAAAAGTATAAACGACCAAAATATTACAAGTGAAGATTGTTTGGATAAATAGATGAGAGAAGAATCTGGGCAAACTGAAAAATAAATGAATAAATAAATAAATGAATAAATAACCAAAGAAACAATCAAGTAGTTAAATAGATAAATGAACAAATAAGGAGATCAGCAAATAAAAGACTCACTCCTCTTCTTCTTCTGAACGGTTATTAACAGCTGACGATTGTGATGATGAGCGCTGACTTCGAATTCCTCTTCTTGGATATAACTCTGAAAGAAGGTTATTCAGATGAATAAACAACCTAAGACGACACCATATATGCAGTAGTGTCAATAATAAAGTACATCGAGGTTGCTGATAGTCTTAGGTATTTCATCTTAACAGACCGACCGGGTTGGCTGCAGTAGTAATGCAATGCAATAATAAATGTCTAACAATGTGCTTTCCCGGAAAAACGATTGCACAAATCCTCACCTACGCACTTTTTGGTTTGCATTCGACATATTGAGAAACGAATTCGAATTTTGCAATTACACACTACCACGAAGTTTGAAGAACTCACACAAAACAGCGAACTGTGGACATGAAACTTCCATTTGCCCTCCCACTCTCATTCCCCCCTATACCGTTATCTGTATTTAGCAAATTTAGTGGCCACTTGCTAACATAAGTAGTCGAAGGCAAAACGGTAAGGGAATGCACTTCTGCAAAGAAATAAAAACAACAAATCCCAAATCTCATAAAGGCAAAACTTCAATAAACGAAAAGTCTAACTTCTGGAAATATATAACTGCAAGGATGTGATCGCTGCGGGATAATTTAAGTTGAACACCGAGCTGCCAATGAAATGTCCTCTTCGAAATACGGTTGTGACTAACAGTGAAACATGCCGAATGAATTTCACTTTAGGTATGCATGCCGACATACCACATAAAACTCCATTACACTTTTGACAGGCACTTCGCATCCCATAACATCGATGAGGGTCGAGTGAAGCTTATACGTTTCTTCCTATTTTTACAAAGGTGGATAAATCCATTTATCATTATTTTTTGAGTACCCGAAAGGATGGGAAGCCACAACGCAGTTGCGATCGAGGCTGGATCTCATATAAGAGGAAATATTTCTGAGCGCAAGGATACCCGCATGATTCCGCATGATTTTCCATCAAGCTTGATGTTCTCAAGCTCAGGTCTGTTGTGATGGTACTCCCGCGAATAGTGATCAGAGTTTGCTAAGGTTCGTTAATGGTGCTGGTATCAACAAGCTTTTAGACAAATGCTCGTTTTGGTTGCTGACACAGCACTTGAAAACAATGGAAAATGAGGCGTTTTATATTCTACCTGAAAGTAAACATATCTCGGACACTCGAGGTCATGTCTAATGTGTGAGCAAGTCAATGGGCGTAGATTAAGCGAGGGAACTGCCATCTAACGTAGCGTCGTATGACGTTACTATAAAGTCGTTCACCCCATTCCACTCAGCGGGAGTAACATTTGCTAGATTTCACGCCGGTAGAGGGGTTTATTGAAGGCGAAGTCATTCTTTTTGCTGAAAGTTTAGAGACGTGAAAATGGTATTGGAGGAAGCATATATTAGATGCCCAATAATACGCTGATTTGGTTACCCATTTCCTGCTCCATGGACATAAGTGACTGCTGAGAAGCTGCCAGCTGCCACAGAAAATCAATCATTTAGATGGGTGATCTTTCAGAACAAGTAAAGTACACGGCCTGAGCGATGAGCGATGATGAAGATTGAAGGGGGGTTTTGGTTGATAGGATAGCAAGTCATGGGAGGGGCATGAGTGAGGGAGAGATGGGGGAAAAACGTTGGTAAAAGATCATTCACATGAACGATTGTAAATTGCTGACTAGCACTATAATGTGATTATGACTTAAAATTTTGCCATTTCTAGGTGGTACAACAATAATGGTGCCACGGTATACCAGTTCTGACGAAGTTGCAGCTGGTGGTTGCTCGGGTTCCGTATAGGTTTTCTTGCAAACCAATTTTACCAAACCAACTTCAGGTTGAGGATTTGTCATCAAACGAGTAATAAAATTGCCCAAAGAGGTTGCAACTCTGTTGTAGTAATGAAGTGTACAGGTTATGTGCAGTATGTTTCCAGTGGAGCGCAGACCGAGCTGAAGAAAATTTAGGCTTCTAAAATTGAAGGAAATTGTCGATAGAGCAATTAATCTGCATAAAACACCTTAAATAACCTCCTTGCCATCTCTTTCATCTTCCGTTTCCTCTAAGCTGAATCATCACACGTCAGTGCTATCTCCTCAGAATTAAGTGTCAACAAGTAGTTCTGAAGATCCATGTGTTCAAACAGTTGGCTCATTTGGTGATCTGCTGCGCAGCCCCCCTCCCACAATTTAAGGTTCCACAAATCCTACAGTATCGAGTTATTATCAGGATGGGGAATATCCTTCTTGAGCGAATTCGGTCCAGTCTCTACAAATGTTAGCGCTTTAACAGCGCCCCTGTTAAACATCCAAAGTGTCTAAGAGACGTTATGCTCGCTTCTCGTTCGTCAGCGAAAAAGTGAAATTTCCACTACAGCTATATTAGGCATTCGCATCAATCCAAATAGATTGATGAGAAATAAATAAATGGCCGTTGTTCGAGAGGAGACGAAAGCCGATGACTGCATGTTGTTGAGGAGAGGCGTTGATGGGCGGGCTTCGAATGAGGCAAACGACTTGTTGGGATCGAGTTTCTTAGCGAGAAAGGCGACTAACTGGAGGGGCGTCCACAGGGTGAAACTGTTATGCCAGCCGACCACCGTCAACAAAATATAGCACGAAAACACGTGTGCATCAATGACACGAGCAATCAAGTCGCTAGCTAAAAGCCATCTATTTAGAATACAGCGAATTGGCGTCATTTGGAAGAATGCAGTCATCTGTTAGAGTACAATAACAAGGGGTTGCATCAGTGTTCGAGGCACGGCTCAAGTGTGTGCTCATACAACTGGCCGATCGCTGCACTTAACCGATTACGCCGATGTTCAAAAGGAACTGTGGCAAAAAAGGCTAATTTACAGTTGGCATATATATTATGATGAAAATTTGGGTTAGATACATATTTAGGTAATCAGTGCATCGAAAGCGATAACATTATACTAAAATCAATTATTACTATGGTGGATCAGCTTGCACCTCTAAATATTTCGAATTAGTTACCACTTTAGCATAACGAACGGAGGGCTAAGGGACTGCCAGAAGGTGAAGGCTGTGCTTTTTAGCGCATTTTTCGTTGTTTTTTTTTTTTTTTTACAAACTTACGAATTTCTCCATAGCGCCTTTCCCGTTCCATCAGCAATTCAGACAACAACCAATCGGTTCCACAGATTTGTGGCAGAACTAAAAGATGAATTGACGTGCTGCGTACAGTTTCCTAAGAAAAATAGCTATCGCAGAATGGACCATTCGTTCATCGTGTTTCTTTAGAATTCCACGATATTGCATAAAATGAACCAAATTTATTTACGGCACATTGGTTTCACTTCAACGTATATATTACAAATTGGTTTCAGCCCAATTTCTTCTCGCTCTAACTCATCGGATACTTCCGTAATGAGATAAATGATACAAATGACAACTACTCCTTACAGTATCGGATTAGAGGATATTACAGCATTTTTACTTCTGGCAGCAAATAAAAGGAATTGGAAGGAAGAGAGAGGAAGGAGGGAGCGAGGATGCAGGTGAGGAGGGAAGATTGATATAGATAAATATGATGTTTGCTTATCACAAATGTCGAGAATCCCACATCACAACAAACTATAAAAATTTATCAGAGTATTGCATTAAACATTTAAACATCCGCCAATGGCGGGTGCAAAAGAAGAGTGGCCGCTTAGGTAACTTTATTACGAATAGTACATGATATCTGCGTTGATGAGTACTAAAGATAGGAAAAGAGAACATATTTCCGCTTTTCGGCATACAATCGATGAAAGAAACCACGGCAATCGAAGATGTTCGGTCACTTCAGTTTAAAGATGAGCTATCTCGAACTGTTGGCTGCATATGGCGGAAGATATTGTTTTGTTGTTCCTTATAGTCACAGAAGTTCTTTAGCGTTCATACATCAGCATATGAAGAGTGGATTGCCCTCATCCTCACTGCATCACTCAAACAGCCCTTTAACTCTCTCCTCCTCCCAGTACCATCGATGATCTCATGTTTGCAGCAGCGGACTTGTGGGCTGATATCACGATGAATGAGGTGCAGTTGAAAATACTGTCAACGAATTAGCCTTCACAAGCGTTCCATGCATAAGACACAAGACGAAGGAGATGTCAACAATCGACGGCTATTGTTACAAGACAATCGTTGACATGAACACTGTTGAAAAAGTGCAAAGCGCCCGTGAACCACTGCATGCAACTGCAGAGAATTTGCACAGAAGCGATGTACAACGGTTGAAGGGTAGCTGGCAGGTAACGGCACAGTGACAGGATGCTCATACAAAAGAGGTGAAGCAAGGAAAGGAGGGAGCGTGTAATAATGCTCCTTTGGAGCGTACAAAATTTGCAATCACTCATTTTTTGGTGCTAGGAAAAACGTATTCTCGAAAAGTAGCTGAAAGTTAGCAGATGAATTGTCAGACCCTGAAACTTGCCTGCCAGGAAAATGTTATCAAGTGTCAGCTTCTTCAAAGCCGCGAAATGCGTTCTGCTGTCAACTGTAAATAGGCACTCTTTTGATGCTCTGCCCAATGAAATTGCTGCTGCTATGACAGACAAGTCAGGTTTGGCAATATTGCTTCAGACTAACATAGAAAAGTGAAAGGATGCAAAACATTTCCATCTTGTTACTGACAGTGTATTATTCACTTCACTTGTGTGTCTCACTCACTACTATTTAATCAGCGTAGTTATGATGCTCTTTATGCATAAAATAATATGAAAATCATCGCTTTTTTGAGATGCTTTCAGTCATGTCGACCAAAAGTCACTATTGAAGCGTAAAAACACCACAAACGAAGGACAAAGTGCATAATGTTTTTTAGCATCTGTGAGCATTCTAAAGAAGCCCTTGGAAGAAAGTGACCAAAGTAGATGACCACCAAGAGGATTCAGACGGTTTGCGAAAATGATTAAATATCAGACTTTTTAATAAGCACCCACAGCTATCAGCACAAAAAACATAAACAACAAGCTCAATAATGTGCCTCTCCAACCAGGGAATAGTTTCATATAACCCATGGATACGCAAATGCACGCACCGCAAATAGTCAACACACTATTCACGCACAGTAGCTATGAGCGTGTGGGAAGCAATTTTATACACGATGCTTTCGAAGTCCTCGCAAGGACAACGGAGAATGGGCAGAGAGAGAAGGATGATGAGACAGAGAGGGACTAAGACAAAAAGGAAAGGAGAGACGGTAAAGAAAGCAATAAGCAACATTTCTGCGTTAAGGAGTTCAATTACATTGTCAGCGAGGCGCTTGTCGTTTCATTTTCTCGAAATGAGACTCTCAAATTTGGCCACTTTACAACGGAGATGCTTCAAATGGCCATTCAACGAAGTTAATTCAGTTCGACCGAATGAATGAATGCAATCCTTTTTGTTACTTTTGTTATTGCAGTTTGCACAATTCTCCTCATCAGAATTGCATTGCAATGATAAACACCATCGCAGCAATATCGACGCGCAAAAGTTTTGTTGTTTACGCTTATTGAGCCGACTACACTCAGCTTTTATTGAACTAATTTCGTTACATACAATTCGCAAGTACAGATTTTGATAGCGCTTCGTTGCAAATGAATTATGCAAGAAAGCAGGGTAGCGGATTAGTGCTCGAGAAGCGAACATCATTTTGATTTGCCCCAGTGAAGCTAAACTAGGACGACTGACCAAGGACATAAGCATCGAATTCGCAGATCGAACGAATGGATGAAGCATGTTATAACAGGCGTGGCTGTACGATTTATGCCAACCACGCGGTACGGTACACAATTGATAATATAACTGAACAACCGAAACAAGAGGTATTTGCACGTTATTTCCGCAAAAACTGTTCCCTTCCCATGAACTCCAATTTCGCATGTCAAATTTTGTATACATTTGTTAAAAGTCGAACTGTGCTGGACTGCATACATACAAATTTGTTCCAGCGAGCGTGAAGTTGGCATGCGACATAATGAATCATGCAGTGACCGGAATGCGAAGCCAAGCCATGTGGAGCGATGAAAGTTTATGTTTGAGATCCATATTTTATATCCGACCAGCACAAATGTCAATCAGATGTAAAATACAGTCAAAATTTGCACATATAAACAACAATAGTCGTTTCCTGGTTGGTGGATTCAATTCAGCAAGTCATGGTTACCTCATGACATCATCGACTTGATCCATCGAATTTCCCAACTCTAGCAACTGTGGCTCCATAGTTGAGACTATAGGACGGAGATAGACAGGTATGCACATGCATGTAGACAGACGCATTCACTGCAAGAAACACATGAGGCTGACAAAATGAGTTTTGCAATGCCAGCCTGTAAAGCTGCACTAAACAATGCGAATTTAAAAACCACATGAAGAAAGAAGCGGGCGAAGAATAAAGGCGAACGCGATAGGAAAGGGGAGTGGATAATTGCACTGAACGATGAAAAGCAGGTCTAATGTGACGAAATTGAGGCGATGGATAAACGATGCGAAAAATGGCACCCAATCGAGCGATCGAAATCGCACGGAAACAGTTCGACGAAATGCTATTCAAGCGCAAATCGCCTCTCGCTTCGATAACCTTCTCGCTTTAAAATGAGACATTGCTGTAAAGAATCACTCCCGAAGGACTGCAAATGATATCACTAATATTCATTTGTTCTACTCATCAAATACACATACGTGGGCGGTGCAACGTGCATATTTATTGCTGTTCTTTTAACAGAAAACTCTAAAAAGAAGTAAAGGAACAAATGGGCCAATGAACAGACAAATGAACAAATGAATAAAGAAATGGATGCATCGTACAATCTGCAACTTTTCTTGTGTACGCCACCAAAGTTCTACGGAGGCAGTTCTTTCTGACCGGCGAGTAGTCGGACACAAAAAAAAAATTGAGCACCAATATATCATGTTAAAAGTATCAAACTGAAATGAAACTAGGGAAGGGAAGTTCTCTAGTGGTGAAGGTTATATCCGTTAAGTTTAACAGCCATAGCTAGTGCAGAGTCCAACCTGAAACCACCGAGCACGTAGAGACAACGAGTAGCTGAAGACAACGAATTTTTAGTCTTCAGTTCTATGGCGGGTTAAGGTATACTAAAACGTTTTCCTGAGAGGCGAATTAAACATCTCACAAGCTACGAACAGTTCAAGATTCCATGCGACGAATCCCCTTCTTCACACCTTCCCTAGGTACGACTCTTGAATAAAGCCGACCATACTCCAAGCATTTCCTATAATGGTCTCTCACAGAACTGAAGACTGGAAATTAATGTAACAGCTTTTGTGCAGAAAAGTTCACCGAGAGACGAGTGATGTGACCGCCAATACGGACAAGAGTACCTGGAAGTGGGAGGATGGGAGGGGAAGCAGAATCCTCTTAATTTTGGGAGATGTGAGCCAATTTATTATTATGATCGCGGCATCGTGTTCAAGAGTATGCTTGTGTCTGCCTGTCTTTCTGATAGTTCCAGTTCAGGTGAATTTGCAAGTGTGCATGAAACGCAGCAATTGTGAAAAATTCCAAACAGTATGGATCAAATGACAACGAATTTTTGAGGAGATTTCACATCACTTTCTATGAATTTCAATTTCGTTTTCATTGAGGAAGAAGTTTAAAGATATAAAAAGCTGAAAAATCATTTGCTGCGAAGATGAAAAGTTGTTGATGACATTGACAACAACAATGATTTGTTGCACTCTCGAAGCGAAAAAATCCTTTTCACACTAACGACTGCATTTTGTAGAAAACAGATACACATGAGGGAGATATGAGCAGCTGCGAGTTGCATTCGAGCTTCAAAATCCTCTCAGAGTACTGTACTCAAACTGTGCAACGAAAATAATGACACATCTATTCCTAACATGCAGTTTTGATTTACACTATCTTGGGAATGCATTCGCTACATTCTACATTTCCAGTACTGCGCATAAATCGAAGGCAAAATGAGTTGTCAAACAAAGAAAGCTGTGGGTGGCAGTAACTATTTTTCAAAATTTTGAACCATAAGAGATATGCATGAGAGTTTGAGAAGGATAGGATGAAACGCGAAAATTGACAGCAATTTGTGGGGAAGTTAAACGGATGCAATAAAAAACGTCGGGAATAGCATTACGAACACAAGCGATCACGACAATGAAAAAGTAAGGAATACAATGCTTGGTGAGAACTGAAAATAGGTCTTGTACACCTCATATTAGCACATCATTATAGTGCAGCCATAGATGCATCTCTGCCTGATAGGCTCAGCTCGAGAACGACTGAAGATACAGTCACAAATTCTCATTCACCCCGTCTGCTTTGCACGAAGACCAATCTGCCCGTTTAATTTTCCAAAAGTCTATAGAATACTTATTTGTTGTTACGTTAAGGTGTAACTGAAGTTTCTCGAAAGCAGAGGATGTTGGAAAATGTGGTTCTGATAAAGGTGAATATGGGAAAGGCAGCAAGTGATGAATAAGTGGACAGAAGGAAGCTCCAACAGCTGTGTGGTACTGGATCATAGCTAATTGTAACAATTCCCTATTTGGCTTGCGATGGGAGAGGTAAGAGAGGTTATGGCTAGTCGCCTGCACTGCCTGGACGGAACAGTGATTAAATAACCGCCCTGGGGCTTTCCATATATCAAAGTTGTTGGGCTCACAAACACGAGCAGGTTATTGTTCGGCGGAAATCCAGTGCATTCATTTGCAATCCAATGCTTTCATGCTCCGAGATATGCTTTTAGGCAGTTTCTAAACAATACGCCTCTTACAAAATCCAAGTTGTTCAGACGCAATGTTACTGTGAACACCGCTTAACGCTAAATGGATGTGACATGGACAGTTGATGTTCTTGGGAATGCGCAAATGAAAACGGCGGATGCATGGTTCTTGAGGATGTTCAAAGATAGGGAAATGCAACAATGAATTACAGCATCGCAAAGTTGCAATTTATCACTTTGTTGAATCTCAGTTTTCGATTGAGAATCCTTGACTCTTTGATACTCTCGTGAAAGCGTCAACAAGGACAAGCGTTCCAAGAAAATTTGTTGGAACAGAATTTTCAAAGAATATCAAAGAGAGAATTCATCCCCTTTCTGTTGAAAACACTAAATGCATAAGAGCAATGAGAGTTTATTTTACCTTCCAGTACCTCATTACGAAGAAATAATAAACGCACTATGATAAGACGCTTCACATTTCCCACAGTCCCATCCAATCTCAACAAGTTTTCCAGACTGTTCTAAATAAGATGCTCCACCCCCTTTTCCCCACTCATTCCCCTTCCTTGCAACCACCCAACCTTACTTAGTGAAGGTGATCCGAATACTACTCGGAACTCGCGACTAGCGACTACAACCACAAATATACGATAAGTTGATTGCGAAAACTATCTTTTAGTTCACTGCCAGAAGCAAACTTTTGTAATTCTGAACGCTTCTTTTCATCATTAAGCCAGAAGTGATCTCATGCCTTATCAAGAAAATGATAAGCTTATATAGAAGGCCTTTTTGGAGTGGAACCCTTAATAGCTTCATGGCACCGGTAGCTCTGTCCCTCTTTTGTAGGTGTGCTGGCTTGCATTCTTTATCTCGAATGATGTCACGAATTTTGAATGACCAAAGATCATGAGCATGTGAACTTTTCTGAATGATCATCATAGGCAACTGCATGACAAACGATAAGGGCTTTTGACGGATAGTGGTTCGATGTCTACCAGCAGCATTAATTTGTTTGCATTGCGAGTATGTCACTTTGCGCCTTATCAAACAACCTCCCCAACCTCCCCTAAATCCCCCTCCGTTCCCTAGATTACTTGCATAAGTGGCATTAGAGGAATACAACGATGAGCATTGAATGAAACAATAAAACAGTTTCTGCAAATTGCTCGTTAGAATCCTACAAAAATTTGGTATAAAGGATCCCATCAATAAGATACGAGTCGAGCGAGGCTTTCCCTTTTTTCTCCTCTCCCCTCCCCACCCCCTCTAAAAAAAAGAAAAAAAACTTTTGAAAAAACTTTTGGAGCAAACAAAGAGCATTCGCCATTCGCCAAACGGCTGATTGCAACAAAAACATTAATCAATATACCAATATAAAACAACACAAACCTAATACAAGTCTTTCCTCAGAATAGTACTCTCCCCTTCCC
>JAARMF010000538.1:34481-49431 GCA_022844705.1 Toxascaris leonina | reverse complement strand
CCCCCCCCCCCCCCCCCCCCCCCCCCCCCCCTCCCTCCCTCACACAGACGTTTCTCGAATAGAAGACAGCTCGAAATACATATAAAAATTGCAAATTCCTTGTTTGTATTTTTCATTCATAATCTACGCCTTTTCTTGACATGGCCTTAAGGATTCGGATACTAGATGCAGATACCCAGGCATGAGTACCAGTATTGTTTGTTGAAACAGTGGTATTTCTGTTAGTTTATAGATAACCAACGTTGATCGGTGAAAGTCAGGATTATCACAAGAAATCTGACGAAATGCTGCGTCCATAGTAGTCCAATGGGAGAAGAAATGCGAACATCTCCCTTCCCTTCCCCTTTCTCATCTGCCCCTCCACCTACTTAGATGGTCTCTCTAGCCTCAACACTTCGGAAGATGTAGCCCAAGGCATTAATTGCAACGAAGTATACTTCATTGAATTGCCAAAGAAATACACCAAATTAGCAAAGGATGAAGAGCTAGTAAATATGAAGAGAGCTTGAAATTTGTTGATTAGCTGTGTTGCCGCAATGAAAATGAAGGGCGCCTGAATCTGACGATTGCATGGGAGAGCCAAGGGAGTTGACACGGGCAAAAAGGAATAAATGGCATCGGTTTGATGCCGATTCCGATTCCCCTCGAAAACAACCGCTCATCAGAGTGCCGCTGTTTGTCTGTGTATTGCTATCAATTCTGCAGACGCGCTGCAATGCCCACACCCCGATGTTGATATACATGAAAAAACAGAGACAATCATTTGAAGGCCACTCGCCGGAATCTGTTATCGACCTGCTTGTATAATAAATCATATGTCCATATTCTGTTTCTTTTAACCATTTATTCCCTCTCCATTTCCTTCGCTTTCCCTCTTTCTGCATAAGTCTGTCAAACAGTATCAACGTGTCAACAGTTTGAAGCTGTACACGGCACAGCCGTTACAAGAAAATCGCTGTGTACCGTACTTGCATCCCTTGTGAATGCGGAAAACAGGAAATATGCGCGAAAGTGCATCTGCACAATATCGAACACATCAAATTGCGCAGGTTTAATGAGCAGTCGGATACTGAATTCCAGCAGAAAAACGTTTAATGGAAAAACAACGACAGCTTCAAAGCCTATAGGCTTGGTGTTGACGTGGTAGATTGTTTTGCTGGAACGGAAGGGGAGAAGTGAACAAAAGCCTCATTTTCAAACTCCCCAACAATACCAACTGAGTGCTCGTCGAGGCAGGAGAACGAGCAGTCGTTCGCTCAGGGTTCATTCACATAAAAACCACAGGAAAACAAAGGAAAACTAGATCATTATTTGTGGCCGAATAGTGGCGCAAAAAATTTCTCCTCGGGAGCTGAAAGTTCTGGAACTTCTTGTTACAAAACGATGAAGCCACAAAAAACATTCCACAACAACGATGTGCCATATAACCACCGAATAAAAATCTCAAGGCAATAAGTATGCTAAAGTTTAGGGAATTTCAATTAAAGGCGAGGTTCCGATAAGCCAATTTTCTGGAGAATGTTAAGAGGGAGAAGACAGTAGGTGTTGAAATAGCAGGGACTGAAGAACACAATGACGTCGCAGCTGAGGCGATATCTCGTCGGAAATGAGAGTCGGAGGAAGAGAAATGTTTATTTGTATTGGAAGGGGGAGAGGGTGAGGAAGACGAGAGGAACAGAAGCAAAGGAAGGAAGAAATCCCATAAAAAATATCAAAATTTGAAAAAATATCAAAAACAAGAGACGACATTATATCAAAATGAATTTCGCCAAAAAAGTCAACAATACTTTTCGATCGCGATCCTTGCTGGTCCGCCAAAATTACTTGAATATCAATGCTCAGCGACTTTCCGCTATGTCGTGGAATGCGAGAAGGTTGCCCGCACTCACAAAATTTTCTGACCCAATAAGGGCAAACATCTCATTTACCTGCAGCGAATTCTATAACGGGCCATGACGAGTGTTACTTGATAGCCACCGTAGCTATTCAAACAAAACATATTCAAATATGAGGGTGAGCAAGAAAAGCGAGACAAGATGAATTCGCTCTTGTGCCAGTTTTATCAAAAACTCTCTGAGAATATAGAGTGGAAGAGCCGACTTGAAAGCATCTCAGACATTTCGATTTAGAAGTGGACAACTACGTTGCCGAATATCTCAGGTAGTACGGAAAAGAGTCAAAGAGACATCGACACGTCTGGCACTTTGATGGTGATAACTTTTAGCGCTCATTCTTTTCGTCATTACTGAATGCTAGTTCACAACTTTCTCAAAGATTCTGAGAAAGAAAGGAAAAGAGAAAACACGAAAATATGCCAATGCATCATTATATAGACATAACAATGCACCGCCCAGCCTACCTAAAAAGGTTTATTAGGACATATATGTCCCAGGCGATTTACTGGGAATTATATGTCCCTAAGGCGATTTACTAGGGCTCATATGTCACCGCCTTCGAGCAGTGAAAATTGAGATTTTACCGCACTTTTTTGCGCCGACACAGGTTACTGTTATGAAAGCCACATAGACGTCATGATGATTGGTTGTAGCATCGATTACTGAATGAAAATATTTAAACAGTGTCACAAAACCGACAATCGGTTTTGTGAATCCTCAAAACCACATCCAGAACACAATATGAGTCTCCAACCATGAAGAAGTTCTGGACAAGTGCGGGATCACAAAGCATCACTTAGTAAATGGGTATATATCAGCAAATTTTTAGTGGCTCATGCAATCATCCGTAGTTAATATGCCACGTACCTTAACATTAATGTGCTGTTTGAAAAATATACTCCACAACTGAAAACTAGATGTTTTATAGGAAGTGCAAAATTGGATAAGTGAGAGAGAAAGTGGAAGGTAGAAGAGTAAAGGGGGATATTAAAAAAAGACGAAGACAGGAAGATTAATCAAGGGAGGACAGGCAGCATTCCTGCTCCATACGATAGGCCGGGACATGGAATGGCCTCAGACTTCTTGACGTATTCATTTCGCGTGGATTGAGGCATTGGTAAAGACGCTACAATAAGGCCACAAATTCTTTTTTTGACTGCCGACGTTTCTCGTCACCTATCTCAGGTTCAAATCCTGCAACAGGTGTAGGTACTACAAACACATTTTGCATGCTATTTTGCTTGTGGGAGGCAAGAAAAGAAACGGTCTAAACAAATTCCGCCCAATGTATAATGTAATCTTTCAGTTGATCATAACTGATGCTTTAGTGCTTTTCGTTCACACGAGTTGGAAATTTTAAGAGCAGGTTTCGGAGATTTTGAGTGGAAAATGCACTTGCTGGTAGGTGGCAATATTCATTTCGAGCGACAATACCTCACACTCATATTTCCGTTTTCTATAAAAATGTTATCGCGCAGGAGTGCAGTGGGAACCAGTCGCTTATGCACCGCTCAAAGCCCCTGTATATCTTGGACATCATCCTCAAACACCGTCATATTTCCACAAACCTGAAAGAAATGGAAGATAGTGGTCAAGAATCGTTGAGGTATTATCGTCTTCTTCAAGCTCCTCGGATGCATGAGTGCTCACTGATCGGATGTCAACCTCACCCAGTGCTACCGTTTCCAACTTCCTCGCCGCCTCGTCATTCCCATCGATATCGTCGATTGCGATCCTCGCATTCATGCTGTGGATGCTTAAACTAGACATTCAGAAAAGTTTATAGTAAGTGATGCTAGAAGGCATCTTCAAGCTTCAACAATCGCTCACAGTAAACCATTGAACTGCTTGAATGATTTCAATTTTGAGAATGCAAACTGAAAACGTCCACAAACAAGTGTGTTCCCTGTTTGTGAATTCGTAAACATTGTAGCGGCATTTATTTTTAAGCATCAGCAAACCATATAAGCTGCTGAGATGCTTTCTTTAGCGCAGAACCCAACTGTACGATTGGTGTTCGCGTCTCTGAATGCAGCAAAGTGAAACTCGTTCCAGCTGGCTTCATTTAGCAGTTTCATTTAAGGCACGGCTGTAATTGCACTAGGATTGAAGAAAAGAAAGGAGAAATTCAAATCATTTCAATCCAACGCTAAATGCAGGTGTAGTGTTGCAAAATTCCGGATTGGACGAATGACGTGGTGGCGGAAGTGAAAGAAATACGGTACCAGAAGAAAAAAGGACTCAGCAACTGTGTTGGCCGAATTACCCAGAACGCAACTATTCAGTTACCCAGTCGACAAGCAATTGCTTTTTGGTTGTCTGCATCTAAAGATTTTCATACTTTGAAGAACTGTGAAGAAAACTTGAGCAGACGCACACATGAAGAATGCATCGCCAAGTAACTGTGATATATTAACTATCGCTCTCATCAGCGCCTATTTCGTATGAAACCAGTCACTGCACTATTTTACTCACTGTTCATCTACCGTGAATCACCTTGGATACGTTGTTTTAACCGGATTTTCATGCGCATTCCCAAGCTTGTTAAACCATTGTCACAATAGTGATTTTCCTGGTGTAGAAAATAGAAATAAAGTACGGAATGAAAAAAAAGAGGAATGAAATACCTTTCTGCTGCAGGTGCCGAAAAGTTGGGAGCGTTGTGGCGATTGGAAGGCGAAACATGAATACCTATGTCAGTATGGCTCTTTGTCAGCTCCCTGGGGAGGCTCGCCTCCTCCTGATGCCGCATCACAAGAGCCCTCATTTGTAGGCGCTTCTCTAGCAGGAAATCTGCTGCTGCAAGAAACCGAAACCTAGAGATGTGGTACCACAACCTCCCATCAGAAATACCTAGGCCACCATTTAATGATAGAAAAACCTTGCACTGGCAAATGCGATAACGATATCGAGGGCTCACCTTCCGTTACAGTTTTCTGACCTTTTCACCACAATTTTCTTCAAAAGGATCGAAATTTTACGAACGCCTCTCATCACTAACATTAAACATTCACGCGAGGGAAGGAAATCATCTAATATGCTTCACGTTACACGCCTAAACACGCCAAAAAATTCCAACATCCCTACAGTGAACTGCCACATATCAAAACTCTTTGCACTACTTGGGTCTTGCACAGACTGCAAAACTGAGGATGCAAGCCAGAACTATTGCGTAAAAGGTTCAAATTCTTACAACTCTAAAGCACCATCTCGTACCGGGATCATCAAATGAAACACACCAGTTTCTCTCGCTACTGAGAATCTTTTACCTGAGAATGGACGCCAACCTCTCGTCCATACAACTCTCCTATCGTCTATTTCCTCACATGCCCATTTTGAAAGTTTCTTACGCCATCTGCAGATCCTCATAGAGTCTAAACAATGAGATATTGTACCCCACAAAACCAGGCACAACGATAACTGTTTAAGAACCTGATAGAGGGCTGCTATTTCTGAGCATCCTTTCCGCGAATTTGATATCCTCTTTTTCAATAATACCTTCAGCTTCTTCACTTTTCTCTGATCGTGGCGACTGAGGACAATGATGAATGAATCTTTCTGCTTCTGTAACCTGAAATAAGAGGAAAATACACGAGGGGCACAAATTATGAACCACTTCCGAAGAAACTCATTCGAAATTTCACACGCTTGTTACGAGGAATCTTGAGGAAAAGTAAGGTAACCGCATTTATGACAGTTTGATGCGGAGACGTGGGGAAAGGGAAACCCTCGAGAGTGCAACTTCGACACAGATGAGCAAGCTCATGTCGTGAATGTGGATAATGGTGAACTAAACTCAGGATGAGATGGAGCTTGAGGTTGAGCGCAAATCTTTTGAAAAACTGAAAAGTCAGGCACTTACATTCTATCAGCGTGAAACTAAAGTCTGGAATTAAAGTTCGATTAGCCTGCAATTAAATTCTAGAATCGCTGGCAGATAAGATTCTTTCAGGGAACATCTGTCTTTTTGAAATGCATCGGAAAGTGATTTCAGTGTTAAGTGGATGAGTTGCCCAATCTTTGCAGCAGAATAATTAGCTCTGCAAGAAGTTCATGCATATTGTGCTAGTTATTGAAAATCGACAATAATGAATCGACATAATGGAAGCTTTTTGCTGTCATATGCGTGAAGCTACTAATTCAACTTCAGCAGTGGGAAGACGAGCTCAGTTCACGACGAAGCAGGCCCAGAAGATCACTTTTCCTCATCATAAATTCCAGCATGGTTATACAATGCTAATTGCAAATTCGTGATTTAAATCTGTCGTGTTTTCGATGAATAATCTTCTACGCTTGTAAATAAACAAATTTATGCAGAAAAGCTTTTAGCGCCTCATGGCTAGTGCCATACCTATAGGGAATTCTCTGTCAGAGACAATTTCGTTTGAGTGATCCTGAATGGTGAAAGCATACTTAAACTAATATTGCCTGCGAACAGAGCATAAAAGCAACACGTTCCATTAGAACACAGAACATAAAAATAAGCATTTCTTATTTTCTTTCGCATGAATCACCTATCGAATCACATGAAAGTGGATGGGAGAAGGAACTCGATGCGTCATATAAATATTATTCCTCTGTTCATTCCCCCTCGACCTCTTTCTCTCCACTCTTACTTATGCTGTATAAGTTTGAAAACGAACTAGCGGAAATGGCGAGATTTTTCGAGATTCACTTTTCCTTAACACTTTCTAATTTAGTATATTTTAGGCGCGTTTATTAAGGGCGCTGTTCCATATTTCGCACACAATTTTATCCGAATAAATATTGAAAAGTGACCTTGTAAACATCCAACAGTGAAACAAAAACAAGGATATAGCTGGAAGGTTTTTTGGGTCATCGACAAAAACGATGGTTGCGGCAAGTTGCACTCGCTCATGATGGGGATATGACTTTCATCTGTAAAATGGAAACGACATGCAGACAAGTTTTCACGATGCCCCATTTACTGGATAAAAAGCGACTACGCGATTTCATTAGTCCTCAATACCATTTCCACATGCAAAAAAACCAATCTAGTCGTTAACCGGCACATCCAGAAATAAGCAAAGGATTTGCGCCAACCCCATATCTGCCAGGCTGCTACCCGACCTCATCAACCTCTTCTCCACGAAGAACTTAGCCCTCACCTTGCTCCTTCATGTTAAAGAATGATTCGCTAGTGAATTAAGGCACCTGTCTTCCGACATCGGGTAGTGAACATTGAAAGTCATCTTCGTCGTCTTCGGTTTCCGTGTCAAATGAATGCTTCCGATTTCGCATTGATATTGCACGACGACAAATTTCGTGATAGATTCGCAAATTAAGGCCCAGTTGAGGACACGAAACTGCAATGAATCAAACTCACATAACTAATCGAATTAAGAGATACACTGATGGGATCCGATGATGACTTCAGCTAGTAGATCAGAAAACTGAACTGGTATGTTATTTGAGCGATCGATTTTTTAATAAGCGAACTCATAGCTCAATGCGCCCAACAGCTTCGCAATTGAAGGGAGGTCGGGGTTAGCCCCGAATAGCGACAGATTTTTTGGGAGTTTCTGCTCTGACTGCAATGTGGCTGATATCACAGCTGTGCATATTTAGAAGCTTAATCCAGACGTTGTCACGTTGCACTAATTCTACTGCCAGTCCTCCAAGCCACATACAGCATACACGTTCGACAAAAAGTGAAAGAAGTTTCGGCAATGATCGGCTCGAAATGTCATCTTACAGCCGAGTGCGATTCACACTCGGAGTATAACACGAATATTTGCGGCCCCAAGCAAGCTGTGCTTACGTCAAGATTTGTCGTGAAACTCTTTTGGCTGCCTCATTCGTTCACCACAGATAGATAGCCAGCAGTAATCATTGAGAACGATCCAAATTCATGTGCACTATAGCTATTTGGGAACCAGGTTCAGTGTGAGGCACCCACGTTAAGTCTTTGTCACAGAAGTGAACCACTCATACGGAAGAGGTCACCCGGTGTCTCTTGTATAATCAGCGTGCGCATCCCTGCGATGTTAATAATTACTGTCCAACTGTTTTGTGGGAACTTAAGAAGTAAATAACTTTTCGAATGCAGTGCTGAATAAATGGATAAACATTGCGAATATTCCACTACGAGCAAACAAAATACTTTTTAGCGAACGTTTGCTTGCATTCATCGCATCTCAATGAAAGCATTCTGCAGCCAAAATCTGAACTGCTCTATTTGCATATAACTAGCAATACATTCGAATCACAGTCGCCAAACCACTGCAAGTTCAGGTTGAATGACTTCGTTTTCAATACGATAGAAAATTTCATAATGAGAGCTTAAACGGATACACGTACTAGTGCGTCGAAGCTGACCGCTCTTCGATATTTCGTTCATGTAAGCCTTTAATGGTGGACGCTCGATCACGGCCATCGTTTCTCGTCGCTCGTTCCTTTCGCGTCCTGATAATAGAGGAGGTGGCAATTGAAGAAAAATGATTAGAAAACTAGTAGATATATTGAAGCGGCAATGAACTATACGCAAAGGGATGATTTGGGGTTTTCTTCATCTCATTATCTCCATCAGCAATAATTTAAACAAATTGAAAAAGTTTATCGCAAACATCAAAGCTCAATATGTTATCATACGAGTCATCGTTACTCATATAAAAAGAAGAGGCAAAACTTCCCTACAATCAACAGAAGCTTATATAAGAATGAAATGCAGAATACCTCTGAGGAATTTATGATACGATTTCGTTCACTCGAAAAAGGAACTGTTGCTGCATAACTTACCCGGTGTATCGTCAGGATGTTCCTCATCAGTGCAAAGTCGGCCTTGACTCCCACGACCGCTGTCATTTGTTGATGGTGACTTTCGCTGATTCTTCTCTGCAAACGCTACATGCCAAGTTGAACTAACCACCATGCTGATATGAAGTCATGCAACTATAATTTGAACTTTGCAACACTGGTCGCCGCATATGCATGAATCTCACCCGTTCGACTTGATGTAGCGTATTCAAATAGATTTCGCCACATTCAACCGAATTCATTAACTAAATTGGCACCACAAGCAAAATCCTGACCTTTCTCGACAAATACAAGGAGAAGAATATCGTGCGCTTCGCCCTCGTCCTTCAGGGACCATTTTGAGAGAAAGATGGATTTTCTGTTCGATCAAGGAATTTTTATCGTTGCTACCAAGGTATTTATCAAAAGGCGTTATTTTAACTAGAACATTGCTGAGGCCGATTTGATTCCGAAAAAAGCAGATGGCAGCAGGTTTGTTGTTCAGGAAAAACTTGAACTATTCAAACGCTTCACTCTATGCAGTTTAAGTTACATTAGTGGAAATAGGACGGCCATAAACATAAATTGAATAAGGCAATTCCAGTCGCAAGGCAATCACTGCTCTAGTGATTCGTTTTATCACCTGAAGTTTCGGCAAAATATCATTCTCTCTTCATTTCAGGTCCTCTCATTGAAATAAAAAAGCTCTGTAAGCCATATAAACGATTTTTAACGCAAGAAGGTAATTTTGTGAATTCTGTTACTCTATAAGCCATAAAGCTCTATAGCTCTGTAAGCCATTGTGAATTTTGTGAACTTTGTGAATTTGTGAAATGACGCCGCATATCTATTGTCACCCCCTGTCAATCTGTCACCTCATCCGTTACATATTCAATGCATTTTCGATCGAATCAAGTTTCTTTTCCATATCTTGCTTTCCAACATTATGCTACTTCCGTTGACCATGCATTGTACCAATTCAGGCGCTTTTCGCGTTTATCGCACTTCAACATACGTTCACATGTGGTGCCAAAGCGAATTTGGAGCCTGAATGTCTTGCTGCGAAACCTAGCAATTCGTAATCCAGTGGAAAAAGCTCTAGAATTTGAACTCTCTCCGAAAAATTCAAAGCTGAAATTAGTTCGCACCAAGATGAAACTTCTACACTTCGTTTTAAGCCTTCCCCCAGAAAATAAAAATGATAGAACAATTTTCCCAGGATACCCCGTCCTTCCGTCTTACTCGAACCTTTCCGTTCAGATCGCTCAGTTGCTTTAGTCGTTCGGATCTTGACCAGCAATCATAGTGATAACCATACTATCCATGGGACTATTACTCATGTGCGGTCATTTCTTTGGAAATTCGGACATTTCAAAAGGCAAGAGATGAATCACATTTAAAACGAAGTCTAGTGCGGATGGACTGCTTGGTTTGATGACCTTTAGGCACCTTGCAAATGAGGAATCGTAATGTGTTGATCACAAAACATGTTTGCTTTGACCAGTTCAGTGAAGTGTTTAAGTTCCAGAGAGAAGCGACATCTAGCAGAAGTTACAAGGCAGAAACAACGGTCACCTCAGCTGCGTTACCGCATTCCCTCTCTCCATCTACCTCCGTCCACTTATCATAACAGAATTAAGGGCCACTGTACTTGCCTCAAGCCAATCAACAATGCTCAGCTCGCATATTTTTCACTCGCGATTACAAATGATGCGAATTCACGACTGCGATATTTGAAAAACATACAGCCCCTAATATAAACGAATCTGGAAAAGTCGACTGTATGAAACAAATTTCTTTCCTCAGCGGTCAAGAGCAAAATTTCTTTCCTCAGCGGTCAAGAGCACCAAATAGAGGCATACAATAATCACCACTCATCTCTGCAAAAATGCTGGAAGCATAGGTATTGATAAAAATTTCTCTTCAACTTTTGGAACTTGATTAGGATTTCAGCTGATGCTCGGAGAGGAGAAGCAAGAGAAATTCTGTTCCCACCTTTAGCAGTGAAGTCGATGCAAGAATAAATCCCACGTTCGCTCTCGTTGGGACAACATCTTGACGAACCATCACTGGTTGTGATACGTTCTTCAGCTATGCGCGACTCTTTCTCTCCCTTCTTACCGAACAAAGCTTTCGTCCTTCAAACCTTTTATATCATATTTGCACGAGAAAACAAATCAATTCAGAGAAGTGGAAAAAACTGTGCAGACACAGCGAACATCCCGCCCACATTTCAGCTTTCAGCTCATTTCTCGAAAGATTTCCCCTCGTTCTCGTTTTTTATAATATTTCCATTGGTCACCGAACACTGGTGATCATTTGAGCCTCAGCAGATCAGAATAATCTGCTATAACATATGTAGATAACTTTGTATTTATTGGAGAAACGCAAGGGGAGGAAGCTTTCACAAAAATATTCCCACAAAATAAATGCCTACTTCGCTCTGAGTTTGCTGAACGACGATCTACTCGGTTTCTGCATCTTCTCCTCTTCGATCGGCGATGAAGGCGGTGAGTCACTACATCGTTTTTGTAATGCCCCGCTCGGTGGCGTCATATCTATATATATCAAGGATGAACGTTTTTTTTTTGGGATATGTGCGCATTCGTTGATGGCATAAATTTGCGGCTTTTATGCGCACAGATGGTGGATATCGCACTTTCTTTTGCGAAGTTCTTCAGAAGGTCTTGTTGAGAATATTCCATTTGCAGTGAATAAATAAACAAATTTAATAATTTATTAAAGGATGATGGGTACTCGAGTGGAGTGAAGGATGAATGAGTTATAAATCGCCATTTCGCAAGATTGCACCCGTACTTCAATCAAAACGGAATAAAATATGGGTCGACCTTACGCCTCCATTAATGCGATCGATGTGAATTGGATGTGGATGAAATATGACTGGCTACGACTGCGTTTGATCAAAAGGCTTCATGAATTAGCATGCTCATAAACTGCTGCTGAAAACTGTCCAGAAATCATAGCAATAATTCAACTTGATGTAGAAGTTCAAACGACCTTCCTGAACCATCTAACAATCATTTGGAATGTAACGGAAAAAATGGTAAAGTTTTGCGTTGAACAGTTTGCAACAACACTAGAAAATATTCAGTTAATCAAATTGATATGGTCTGAATAGAAATTGTGGTCTCGAATATTTGAGGCAACATATGCCTGCCAATAAGTATTCCTTTCATCCTCTTCAACATTGAGCTTTTTTTCCATGGTCATTTAGTTTTCGCTCAATTTCGTCTATGACAAAATAAAAGCAGAGAGAGAAATATGGAGAGAAGCGAAATGATAGAATGACAGGAAGAATCGAGGTTTTAGGGGAACAAAAAAAAAACAAACATTAAAGCAGAAATGATAGATTCCTCTCCCGTCTTTTATGTTTTGAAAATAATACTTGCCCACTGCAAAACTATATTCAAATCGCTCATTTAGTGCGTAGCTCATCGGTTGCCCTACTGCTTTAGTGAGGCTTCATCTTACGTTAATTATTGTTTGGTTAATTTTTCTTATATGACTAAAACGGGATGGAGGGGAGAGTGCTGAGAACGAGCGACATACTGGTCAGCTGTAACTAACAAATGCAGAATTTTAAGGACAAAGGCAGATTTTGTGGATTTCCCATCGAAGAAGAGTAAATTACGCGGAGCAGCAGAGTCAACTAAACCCAAATACGCGAAGACAGAGAGCTTCCAAATCCCTTTCGCATTTTCGTTCTTGAGTATATCATTCGGCCGATTGAACCATGTGCAGGAAAGATATGGCAAAGTGATAAATACGTATACCTGGTTCAGTTTTGTCACTTGGTTGACACTCAAATCCACTATCAGCAAGTTGTTTGTTTTGATACCGTAACGTTTGCAACAACGACATTCTTCGTCGTCGACCACATAGATAAGGGTTCGATGCCGACAACACGAATTCATCGCACTCATTGCTCGCATCAACTGCAAATATTTGGCATTTCATCTCGCAAACTCTGTTCATGATCATCGTTTCTAGCACTCATCAAATTCGAACGATATTCGTATCGTCGCTTTATCGATTTGATTATTCTGATCTGTACACATGCTTATCTGATTAGTCACAAGTGTAGCACTACTGTTGAGATCTGTGGAACCTCCACCGAAACCTTGAATCCTATACTGAACTGAGTTTCGATGTTTTGCTTAGTTTTGTATTGCCCTAGTATGAAGCTATGTTTTTGCATGTACTGCCTATCTGTTTTCACGATGCTCTCAGTGGTGTCCGAAATCTTCTGCAAAATCAAAAATACATCTTATAACCGATAGACGGAGGAATATCTGGCATCCGAGAATCACTTTCACATCTGCCGCACAGTAAGGGCCAAATTAGACCGCACTGAATCAGTTAACGAATACGTACTAAATAAAACAATCAACTATCACGCCTTAACGAACAAAGTCCGAGATTCTGTTCAAGTTCAATTTGTGCCTCCATATGTTTATATTACAGCAACACTAAACCACCGCATTGGCTGAAATACAAGCCCACTGTTGGTCAGAGATCCCTCGGACAGTCCTCAGCTACAGCGCACTGGAAAATACGTTTTTTCTTGGATAACTCACCGTCGAACATGATCTAGTTTTCGTTTCTCCAAGAATCCTTCTACGCAGCGAAAGAGGCAGGACAGGGGAACGATCCTGGCCTTTGGTTTCGAATGATGTAGAAAATTATTTGTAGTTAAAAAGGCTGAAATTCTCAAAACCTCCTTCCTTTCTTCCTGTTAGACTCACTGCTATATTCATCCGTGTAGCCTGTCGCCAGCTCTTCCCTCTCGATCAGTTCACCAATATAGGCGTAAATGTTGTTAATTTTCAATAATCCAACAAATAAAGTTCCCATCAGCCAGCCCTCAAGCGAACTTTATGATGGACATCAACAAATACTTGACAGTAAGAGTGGCAAACGAACTTCACACTCCACCTAGAGAATGAGAGTCGATTCCTTTGCGAAGAAAAATTAGGAAGAACAAATTCTGTACGATCTTCATATTTCTTCCGTTGCCATTTACACGGTTTGTTTATTGATGAGAAAATGCATTTATTGCATAAAAAAGTGCATATGATCACGGAGAGTGTACAGTTCGAAAGCTTAAACTGTGAGTAGCTCAAAAAAGTCAACGAGTAAATAGATGAGGACAAAGGGAAGAGAGGTTTGTCGCGATGGGCGTTTTTCATGAATTTTTTGAGTGACTCGGATGCTTCAGAAATTATTCGAAATGGGTGGAGAAAGCAGAAATGCTGAAGCTATGGGACTGGTATTCCATTCAAATCGCTCAACAGCTTTATACTTCTCCACCAATCAATAAGTATACAAAATGCGGTTCCGTTATGAATCTTCTGACTCAATCTCCCATTGTATCTCCCACCAAGAGTTGTTAGCAAAAAAATCATTTCACAAAAGTGATCCTCATAGGATCTAACGGCTCATAGGATCTAACAGCGTACTTTCTTACCAATAAATTTAGTATCTTTAGACTCAATCAGCTGGGAGTCGAAAGTACCGAATGGACTGATGCAAAAGTCATAAGTACGCACGCACACAAAAACGTTTTTATAACGCGATTCCGCATGGGTGCATCGCCGACATACGCAACAACAACAATACCGTCTGATAACGTGGCGTTGCACGAATGTCTTCTAAGAGTTGGTTTTTTAAACCCAGAAACCCGACTAGTCATCGGATGTACATAATTCTTTCCGAAAAAAAGAACATGTAGAAGTGAAAGTACTTCTCAACCAGTGAATAAGACTCATCCTATAATACCTATCACCATGACATCTTAAACCGGGGTGGAAGTCAAGTATGAGATAAGCGCAATTGCACCCATAAACGACGCCGTCATCACTTTTTCGCAAAGGTGGCCGGGAATGGAAGCAGATAAGTCAGGACTTTGTTTCGGACTCGTAAGTAAAGAGGGCAGCTACCATAGTTATGACTTCCAGAAGCATTTAAATGAGACTGAAATTGTAGATGAGGTGCAATTATTTCATGGAGTGATCGCGTTAGGTTTTCCTTACCGAACGTGAATTTGAGCCGAAATGTTGTCAGCTTTGAATCGGATATCGGAATGTGATGTTTAGGCCATACTCGAGTGATCAATGGCAATGTAGCTATAAATTTGAGAAGCGAGCTTGATGATGTGAAACTCTGCATGTGAGAATTACCAGCAGAGAACGATTTGAAAATCTAGTCATGAATTGGTGCTCTATGCAGATTAAATCAGCGAGATTTTTCCAAGGAAGGGGAAGGGGAGGGGGGGGGGG
>JAARMF010000538.1:0-22133 GCA_022844705.1 Toxascaris leonina | reverse complement strand
TATATATATATATATATGTAACGATTCGACGCCAGAAGTGCCATGACGAACGAATGTGCGCAGCTATGCAATGGCAACGAATTGCGCTATTATGGTACGAAATATGTGACAGCCGACTGAAACAGAAAGAGAAGTTACGCGTCACCTTCTGAAGGAGAACAGCTGCATGTAGTGCATACATTCGGCACTGGTAATGACGCAACAAATTACTAATAAGTGGCTGCATGTATCGGCTGTCACTTCCATGTGTCTTTTCGGTTAGAAAGGAATCCGATTAAGTAGTAGCATAAACTATCAGAAAGAGATCCTCATCATACCCACAATTCTGTTTTCACTCAACACTAACTGCAGCCACTTTTGCATTTTCGTAGTGTATTATCTCCACAACCATAATTTCTACCTGGAGATGATCGCTGGAAGATTGAGTAATTAATGAGGAATGCACACAGTTTATTTGTTGCTTCTTGGATAACAAACGATAAAACCGTTAACGAGGTGGCATATGGGTTGATTTAAAGTGGCATCGAAAGTATTAGACGAGAAGGACTAATATGTTTTAATGGAGACGATCGATCGATTCCTGCATGCTTTTGACAAACAGCATCCGTTCTGCTAAAGACATGAAAACTGTCTTCAAAAAACTTCTGAACATTTGCAATATTTTTGTTGGGAAAGGAACATACCCAAATTCCGGTTGTAAACTACCCAAAGTTCATGCGTTTAAGGATTTCTTGGCTCCGAATCTCAGGGGGCAGCAAAATTTGCTGTGCGCTTTTCCTGGTCAGGAAAGAGAACCAACAAAAAGTGCACGCAGCATTACATCACGTATAATAAATCAATTATTTATTTATCGCCGCATATGTAATTCCATACCACCAGGTGGAGTGCGGAAAGTGGAATCCATTCTCCCAGGACGTCCTATTTAACGAATTCGACCTACTAGTCATTCTACTAGTCACGCCATCGATAAAAGCAAAGTGCACAATTCCGACTATTTTCATCAGGAGAGAAAAATAAACACATTCGATTACTGCATGCACTATTGCCCATTTTCCGATTGATGGAGACGACGTCAGTCTATTGCATTTTATGAATTTATGACTGATAGGCGAATTTGGCAGCAGGCGATGGGTCAGAACTGTTTAGGAAGAAAAGGAAAGCTGAAATTAATTTCAGACGTTTTAAGGATCACTTTATCTGAAGATTGCTCTAGTTCGCTCTAGAGGATGAAAATGGCTAGTGATGAACCCAGAGCAGTGCGAAAAGGGATTCATCATCACATTTTTAGCACTCTATGCGCAACATATGTGATGAACAAGTCGGAAACAACAATAAAACTGCGAAGAATATGCATGATCTGTATTCCTTTCCCAAGACCTCTTCCTGAGATGATCTAAAGCCAGACGGAATTGAAAAAGCTCAGATAAACGTTTATGATGAAAGTGCAAAAACTATCAAGAAGTGGAAAGGAAACCGCAGAAAATGAACAGATGCAGGAATTGAATGTTATTTCGCAAATTTAATTGCACTTTGGAAAGCGGCAAAGGTTCAGACTTTATGCAGAGATTTCTCAAACTTCAGAATAGATCGACTGCCGAATCGAATCAAGTTCATAATTGATGCACATTTGAACCGCATATATGCCAACATCATGAAATAAGATTGCGCGAACAACTATTGCAACGACACTCACGTATATATGAATCTATTAACAATACAACGATCTTTGAATAAAAGCAAACATCTGTGTGCTTATTCCATTGTCCAGGAGAAATAAGTCTTCATCAACTGCGTGGAAATGGTCTTCGCAAGCAATTTTTCACCTTTTCAATAGCATTTGTCACTTAGCTCATTAAAAAGCATTCAAGAAATATACCTAACCTAGATAGCAAATGACAGTTCGTTATTTTGGAGGGTTTGGCGCATCCGTTCATGCACAGTTTCTTTGCTAAAAACGTTTTGTCGCATTCCAATAGCCGATGAGTCAATTTTCCCTAAAGGCGAAAACTAAATTTCGAGTACACTTCTAGCCTCCTGACACTGTTCACTATGAGGGGAATAGGAAGCCGCCAAAAAATTGGATCAACACGAAAAAAGTGTTTTCTCCCATAGTAAATGCAGCATGAATACTGCACGCCAGAGAGGCTCGCATTGTTCAGGGTAGCTATGCGTGGGAGCAGTACGCTAATGCAAAGGCGAGTTATAGGTCGTAAAAATTCTGGATAGCCATCCCACAGAGAGAAAAAAGAGAAATTATCAGCAGTTGTTGTGATGCGATACTATTGAGTTTGATGCGATGCCCTCAAAAATGAAGCCCTTCCAATTTGTCTTGCCTATTAAGTGTACATAATCATCCATCTGCCGAGGATTGCATCCGGATGAATAAGAACAGATTTCTTGAAGTTGTACACATTTCCAACGAAGAACGAGCAGCCTGGGAAACCCAATTCCACTCATTTTCGCTGGCATTGTGGTATTGCTGAGTTTCTTTCGGCAGCTTTTTTCATTTCGATTAAGTGTTTTTAGTTGCGCAGGAAAGGAACGAAAGTGGAAAGGACACAACCGATGCAGGAAGCCCCGCCCATATATGTGGGGTTAAACAGAGAGTAGAAAAGCCGGGAGTGAAATTTCGTGCAAGCAACAGCATGAAGATGAGCGAATACAAAGCCAACCTTGCCTTCAAAGTGAACTTCTGTTCAAGTCGGACTGAAAAAGAACCCATTTTTTGTGTCAAAGAAGTTCGAAAAATTTCAATCTCGGGAGGCTCAATTTCACTTATAAATAAAATTATAAAGAAATTTCACTTATAAAAGAAAAATATCGTCCAAAAATTGATTTCACATCGGACTCGAACCGGCACTCCTCCGCTTTCCGGCTGTTCACTGGTTGCTGTTCAATCTGCAGGCATATGCCTACTTTTCATCAGAGAACGGGTATCATCTGAAACCGAGGTGGACTGAGGTGTGCTCAATTAAAAAATGTCAGAAATGATTTTCTATCCAAATATCGAACCAAAAAGTTTCTAAATTCAGAGATGGAGGTCAGAAGGAGCACTTGACAAATATACAGTGGCATAAGAGCAGGGAGGAGTTGGAAGCTACAACATTCTGAGTCAAATCATGCACCAGAACAACCAATGAAATGCAACTACAGCATGCTTGTTGCACAGCAGTACTTCCCACTTTTATGCAATAAAATTCCGACTTTTTGTCTATTCAAGAATCAGGTTTAGCTGGATCAGAAAAGATTAATAAAGGGGTGAAAATGTTTGGAAATGGGACAACCATAAAAACGCGATGTAATAACGGATGATTTGCGAGAGAAAATCAAGCTCAAATTGAATAACAGTTGAGGTTATTTTATGAATAAGTTTTGCAAGAACCTGTGATTATTCGAAAAGCCGCAGCCTTAATACCTCCAAAAAGGATCGTTTAATTGAAGGAGTTAAATGTTTTCAGCACAGAAATACGACTATACGAGCAATTGAACGTAAATTAATGAACTGAACATTCTCGCTGGGTGAGCTTTTTCTCAGCAGAAATACTGCGATGGTAGTGAGGAATGACGATTTGCGCAAAAACGCATGAAATGAACATCGAATGCATATGATATGTTGCATAGTGCAGCCGATCGACGATAGGCACACGTAGAAGAAGCTAATCTAGTCAGCTGCCTCAAACGCAGCACATAGTAATTGGCATAAACATGAATGCAAGCTTCAATGAGCAACGATGATCCTGTTCGAGACAGCTGCTTGACAACATGCCGAACGATGCGGAAGAGAGAGGCACTGAGTTTAAACTGAAGTGAGAGTAACCTCTGCTGCTTGCTTTCCGGTGTCCTTGTGCCTCTGTGCTTCGAGTATAAGATTAGATGAAGACTCTTCAAATCAAATTTTTTCAGCAAGCAAAATAGAAGTTGCTAAGCTGCGATGCTCCATATTGCAATACCAAGCGATTTTATACGTTGGTAATCTTACTTATTCTTGCAAACCACATTGATATGGATTGCCTTCGAGATTCTCAACGTTTCTATACTCTGTTGACTGCTAAATGAGGAGAACTCGTTACTGGAATTTGGGGAAATGATGTGATCACCATGAAAAGCATATGAAGCCTTCTTGAAAAAAGAAATCTGACAACAAGAGAATCTGGGACAACTTTAAGACTCATTGGCTGATGTGCAGTAATATAGGCGACCAACATTGTAACCTTAGATGACACATTCAAATGAGTGTTCCCATATATGAGATGAAGTTCAACGAGTGACTTCGAAATGAGTGCGACACAGCAGCATGTATCGGCATTTATTTTTTATCAGCTCGGTAACGAAGAAGAATGAACTTGCACCACTTCAAATGGTCTCGGCGCAGTGAAAATGGTCTCGGCGCAGTGACAATGGTCTCAGCGCGGTCCTCAGTGGCTTTAGAATAGCCATTATTATCGTTTCTCACGCCCAGTAATACACTTTTCTTTGAGGTCGGGGGAACGGCAGTATGTGATAGCATAGAACCACTTAAAGGCTCGTTCTAAGTAAATGCTAAGTATAGCAGACTCTTCGACGCAACTGAGGGTTGTGACCTCATCTCGATGTGGTGTCTGACAGGAAGCAGGCTCGTGGCATAGCGTTATAGCCTCCCTTTGCCCCTTCTTCCATCAGTACAATGAGGATAAATGGTGCTGATGAACGTCATCCTTATCTCACGAAAAATTTGTCCGAAGTCACACCGAAATAGAAAGCGGCTATAATATTTTCCACAAATGTGCTTCGCCAGCATTTGCAGAACGTCATTGCAAAGACATCGGCAACAACGAAAAACTTATTTCCGTGCAAAAATATATTTCCTTCAGTTGCACAGCCAAAAATGTGATACTGCCTCGAAGAATAAATCATCACCGGGGGGATATAATTATTTAAGACATCGAAGTCAAGAAGGCACTTGCTCTGTCCGCTTTGAAAGTTCGAATGAGTGAACCTCGTGAATTAATGATATTCAATTTCAACGTCGATTTTCACGCAACGGCAAAAATGTGAGTGAGTGATGTTGCGTGCGAATACTTTCATAATGCATTTGAGTGATTAACAAAACGACAGTAGAAAAAATTCATTGGGAAAAAAGAAAAAAAAAATCTTCCGCAAAAACTTTTCGCCTTTTTCTTCCCAACTCTTGTGCAATACAAATAGGTGAGCATTGTAAACGATGAAACGACAAATTGCATGCATGAGATCATTGTTTATGGAATTGATCGACGCCTCATGGCAACGCCCACTTCAGTCTAGTTTCTTTTTTTCACTAAAGCATTGTTAAGTTGTTAAAGAGAGTTACAATCTTAGAGGAGAACATTTTGGATACAAATCTTAGTTGAAGGAAAAACTTATTCAAGGATGCCATTTTTAGATTACGTTTGAAGAAAGGCCACTTTTGAAAGCAGCGCAACTTGATATATATGTAACGAATTCTGAAAGACAAATCAATACCTGACGTTTGATTAACAGCGTAAGCTGCTCGTCACCCGCTCTAACAATGCTCGTTAAAAAGAATGTTAAGTCTAGCAAAGAAATGTGCTATCATAGCCCACAGTTTCTTCGTGAATATCACTTCTTGAGTGTACTGTTGAAAGAAGTGTCTCATTATTGCACGCTTGAAAACATTATGGACTATTGTGGCATGTGCGATATGGTAGTAAGACCCAAAATGGTGAAAGGTTCATAAAGCTGAAAAGGAATACAACCGTCGCTAGCCCAATAATTTGAGGTGAAGTGACACGGAAGCAGAAAACGGCTTTTTGGATTGTGGAGAAAAATGTGCCTCGTTCTTTTTTTTTCCACAAAAACGTTATTGGAAATGTTGTCAAACAAGGAAAGTCGTGATTACGTTATGCGAGCGTGAGCATTCTGAGAAGAATATTTTAGCGATATAATCGAACTATGAGTATAAGATTTCCGCTTGCATGATGTTCACGTATTGCGTCCTTTCAATCGCAGTTAATATCCAGCGGATAAAGTCAGCTTCGTGAAGACCAGAAAGGAAGGCGTTTAAAATGACAAGGACCCGACTACTGAAGTTGGAGAAATCCTTTTCTTGAGGGCATCACGTAAGAGAAAAGTCCCAAAGGTTGTATAAATTTTCGACAAAGGTATTCCATTGGATTGTAGGAAAACAAAGTTTCTTATGAATTTTGGAAAAATCGATGAAAATAAATTTCTTCGTTGAATTGCAGGAAAGAGTTGCCGGTAGATTGAGCAAACTAGATATTGATGAAGATGGAGTGGGGGGTGCTGGCGAGGATGGAAGTGAGGGGAGAGTATGAGTATAGATCGAGATTTTGATGATGAATTAGAGGAAATTTGAGAAATAAAAGAAAAATTCATTGAAAAATACAAAACTGTGAATATAGCAACCTTCTGCATTTTCTGCACTGAAAATCTGCAAACTGATAAATCAAACAAAATAGGAATTTTCTCCGCCACGAGCTGTGGAGAGCAAGAGATATGAATTGCGGGCATTCCAAAGAAGAAAAGTTTAGTTGAAATGGAGGTGAGGTAAATACTCGGACAAACGACAGCTGCTATAATTTAACGAGCGTAGGACGATGTATTTTGGCGTTGCTGCCATAATAAGAAAATTGTGGACAGCTCGAATGTCTACGCAAGAATGTCACATGAACATATGCGATACATGCAATAAATGCCTGATGCGACATGTTTTTCTTCGCTCATAATAGCACATACACGTAATCATTAAATAATAACCAGCATTATGGCTCGTAATAAGCAAGCAGCTGCATGGATTGGAAGTATTTATGGCCTGAATTTCACGTATCTGTATTGTTATTGAGACAAAGATTAATAAGCTTCCGATTATAGCAAATCATTTTTAACGAATAATCCCCTCACAGTTGTCAATTATAAGAAGTAGAATAGGCATAATTTGAACGCAGTGAATATTGAAGGTACTGAAGTTAGCAGCATATCACATTACAGTCTAGGACCCAGAAAAAACGACGCCACCCAGCCCTTCTCATGCTCCCGTCCCCTATCCTTGCTGGTATCTAAAAGATTAACTCACTGCCCAGCATCGCTGCCAGTCAATACAGGGCTGCAAAGTCGCGCATAATTGTTTTCGATTATGTAGAATGAAGTTCCGTCACCCTATCGATTCGTTGCCAGGTAGAACAATCTTTTTGCCAATTATAAGTTGATTTTATTGGAACGTACACACATAGATATGGGATACTCTCGTTAGAAGCGAAATACTGTTGCCCCTGAAGAGTACCCAGGCTTGTTTAAATGAAATAAATGTCAATTGAGGTAATATAGGCAAAATGTGGTTAACTGAGCCCTTTTGAAAGAAAAAAAATTCGCGGATTTCTGGAAAATTCTGGACGACCATCACTTCGAGGAAACTCATTGGCTGCGTGAGCAATGGTCATCCTAGTCATGCGAAGTTAAAATCATACATTACAAGAAAAAAGCATACAATATTTTTTGTTCATGCACCATTCCTCCGCGACGGTTTGAGTGTACGTTACTGTTCAAGAGTTACAAATGCTGCAAGCTCCACTGTCAGTTCGATGACTCCCTTGTCTATCTCCACCATTCAAATGTTGTCCACTCTGCACAAGCGGCTGCCTTGTGCATAAGTTGCCTCGACAGGATTGTGAGAACCATGAGCCTTCTAGCCTACCAACCAAAAAATGTAAACTTTTATTGTTGTGATGGCAGAATTTTACCTCTATACTTCATGATTGCGTGAGACATGGGAACACTATAAATATAACTTCTAAACATCGAGTCGAGATGACTATTCAAACGCGTTTTCTGGCATACTAACTGATCAAGGGGCTGAGTTTGTAGTGAGTCGAATAAATTCTGCTGAAATATGCAGATGGCGATTTGGACAGGAAAATTCGAGCTGGACAGGAAAATTCGATTTGGACAGGAAATTCGAGCATCCGTTAAGAGCTTCCTACAAATACGTGCAGCGAAATTTACTAGCGCGTTGATTTGTGCTCTCCTCATTGACTTTCACTTCGCTTTTATTTGATTTCCTAAACTCCCGTCGCGAACCTCATTGCTACTTCTACGCGTAGGCTCCAAAACCACGCAATCCGTTTGATAAAAAGTTTAAAATGTGCGAAAACTTGCCAGCAACAGGTCGTAAGGTGAACGATGAAGGACATACTGGCTAGAGCAAAGTTTTTCAGTGAACAAAAAGACTCCTCGTTTATTAAACATATGGTGTTGACTCAATCGTATTCAAGACAGCTCCGAGCAGAGGTCTGCAATCTTCGCAGACAGCGAAGGCTGCACTCTCATAGCCTTTGTTGCGCATATTGTACGGCTAATTTAGTGTTTTCTTTTCCGCCTTCATGACTTTAAGCGATCGGAAGCGTATTTTCATCGAAAATATGTGATTAAACATGTCAAAATAATTAGTGTTCGCATGGGCAGCAAAGCAGAGTTGTTGAACAAGTATAAGTTTTCGTACTTCCAGAATTATGGGGACACAACTATGGAGATGCTGCAAAAAAGGGCCACTCGGCATTGGCCGGCTGCACCCTTAGGGAACAGATGTTCCGCAATTTCGTGATTAACACTTGACGTGGTTTTGCATTACATTTTCGATTGACAACAAGTTTAAACACGAGTTCTTGGAGTGCTAAACAACTCAAGGCATTAAAGATTGCTTCACATCATGGCACATAAAAACACGCTCAGAAACCTGTAGACTGATGCCTTTTTGTGTCACCGTAAAGGAAAGGTGACTATGAAAGAACTTGTAATGCTTAACCGCACGCACATCCGCTGCACTTCCAGCATTTCGCACTGATGTTTTATGAAAAAGCTTATAATTACAGCTATTAGTGCTCTAGCTGTTGGACTTGCAATCAACAGCTAAGCCACGAAACATACGAGTTTTATTTAAGTTGATGCCGAATATCTCTCCTATGAAAATCCCCCGTCATCTAGCAAATTTCAATTCGTGGTGGCAAAAGCTCATATTCTGCGCTCACAGAAAAGATATGGTAGTTTATATTCAGCGATTCAATAGGGACGGTAGAAACAGTCTTAGCGACAGCAGATGCAAGTCGGTATTCTCATCTAGGACCATAAAAGGTCATAAGCACGGAAAAGTTGTTCTAGTAGGTTATGTGCTCATCCGTCACGGATGGCCACCGACAACTCAGTCGATTTTCATCGCAAATTAGTGATAACGACTCATGCGCCCTTCGATGCACTACCGCCAATACCATCTGTTCACGGGCTGCCAACAAATGCTATGGGCCTAGGCATAGAGTTTCAACTGTTATGCTTGCCCAGCAGGAAGCTGTTGCAAACTAGTCTGATTATCTGTCCCGATAACTTACGTCTTTTTTAAGAATGAAGAAGGGGAACGCGGGCGGAGCTTAGGGAGGCGAGTGGAATGTAGGATGGCGCTTTTCAACTTCTGCATGCCTTAAACGTGGATCAACGCCTCGCATCCTCTAATTTAGCTTGTTTCAATAGAAATTAAACAAACAATGGTACCATTCCTACTATAAACCCTAAATTTCCCCAGTATTGCCCATATAGACAAAGACAGAATTTCAAGGCAGTCAATGAATAAAAGAGTGAGTTGAGCATGCGATTCAATACTTTCTTAGCGGATCGTCCACAGCACATTTGGAGACGGCTTCAGGCTGAAGTATTTGCGAAGTTTCTTTGAAACATATCCTCAACGACGCGCTTTTCTTCTACTTTGAGCTCGTCAAATCCAATAAATAAACACTGAAGAGCAAATTAAAGTGCTTGAGTGAGTACTCTGTTAATATATAGGGCTTAGTGAACACTAAAGCAAGGTGGAAATATGCTGCACAAGGCAAGGTTTGGGAACGAAATTATAAGATGCGGATTAAGTTACGGAAGTATGAAAATATCTGCGACCGGGACACTTCAATTTTCACCGCTAAAGCGACCGAGTCTTGTCAGAACATTTTTAATTGCACTGGATTGTGAAATGGAGTGAAATACTACTATTCACTTCTGAACTGTTCACATGAATAACGTCATTAGGCACAGACGCCCGATTTCTGGTGAGCATTCGACCCGGTCTCGTAAAACAAAATTCTCAGGGGAGTCGCTGAATCAAATAAGGAGAGATCCACTCGGCGTAGGGTTTCGGAGTGGAGCAAATATAACAGTTGCCCGATCCGTTCATCTGCGCACAGCGCGATCGACGTGGGCATAAAGGGATAATACGGATGAGGGATGCTGTTAATAAGATTGTGTATTCCATATGCGTATGAAGAAGCTGCCATAGCCATGTTGGGGAATGATCCTAATTAATCACATACTCATTTGCCTCTTTCACTGTTCCCCTTCCCCGTCTTTTCCGTCTATCTTAAAGTTCTCCGATGCGCCACATTACAGCGAATCTCACAAAGGTTCAATCCACGAGGATCTAAGCATTCGAATACTGGAAAAAATTACATTACTCCCCTCAGCGTTCTTGTTTTGGTAATTTAATATCATTTAGAAGTATGAAGCGAGCAAAATAAGCATATCTTGAGGAACACTGCTAAGCGATAGCAGCAACAATCAATCACACAAAAGTTTTAAATTAGATAAAATGAAGGAAGCATGAGTTGGAAAAAACAGCGAAGACTGGCAGTTCCAGGAATATTCGAAGCTGTAATGGAATGTCTCGACGATCCCATACAATTTCATTGCAAAATTAGTTGATGGAGAGAAGCGTTCTACATCAAAACATATAGCGCACTAGGGTCACCGAAACTTGAAACAAGCGAGGGGCACAACTAACAGCGATGTCACATCTAAAAAATAAACGAATGAATTTGGCGTCAAATATCTTTTTTTTTTTCAGGATATAGTTGAGAACTTTGTTTGTTTAAGGCCTACATGTGCTGAAAAAAACGAAATACAGAGAAGCACATTTGAGTAAATATTCACAGCAGCCTCTGCTCCTTGACGGCGAATATGGAAGTGCCATAGATTTCAAGGGAATCTCAGTTAGCTGTAACTTAGCACGCCAAATATGCTGCAGCAGAAAATGAGTACCTGTTTGAATTCTGAATGCAATCACATATCCTTGGTTTATTTTGTATCATTTTTAGCGAAACATTCAGCTAATCTAATACTTATGAAAGCAATGAAAGCATCTCGCAAAAGACCTGTGATCCGATAAGACATCAAAGCCGTTCCCTTCACTGTACAATTCAAGAAAGGTGACGGTGTGTTGCATCGAGTAGGGAAATGATAAGCAGCCATATGGTGAGTGCTGCATGCAGTAATCGGAAATACTGCAACAATTCGTCAGCAAATGTTCGGAAATGCCAATCGAATTATAACTATCCAGCATCCTAAAGGAACGTTAATCCACTTTTTCACATTCGTAATTCCTTCTCACTTTCCCATTATCGATCGAAGTCAGCTCAGTTCAAAACTCTTGGATTAATGGGTAGGATGGCAAAGAAACAGTAACGCGAACATTGACAAGTTTTGTTTTCTTGATAGCTGCACTTAACATAAAAGTGATCAATTTTTCATTTAAACGTTAAATGACATATATGAGCGGATAGGTGCAAAGATCAACCAAACTAGCATCTTCTAAATGAGCCCTTCAGAACAACTCTACAAACTAAAGTGATAGCAGAACGGCGCAAATGCATGCATCAGATGGTCCTAGTGCTGCAAGGAATGGAAAATGACAGCTAAAAAATGACAAAAAATGACAAAATGACAGCTAAAAAAATGACAAAAATCAGTTTCGTTCAAAAAAAGCAGATTTTAGGATCGCCATCGAAAATGAGAAAAATAAATCCCATCCACAATTTTCTGAACGAAATTCGTCTCTACTGGTTTCAAACTAAACCAGTAGGGACGAATTTCTCTAAGTCTTCTGACTGAGTAAAGGAAGCGCGTTTCGGAACTAAACAAAATATTGGCGGCTGAATTCGGCAAGAAACGAATCGACCGGATGATAAATCACTAAACAAAGGCAAATTCCATAGTAATTTTAGTCATATGGCCGAAACAGACAGAAAAAGTAAAGAGTTTAGTGAATGTAAATAGCAGCGGATAATCTTCACGACCATACCTTTCCCACTTGATAACGGAAAATGGGAGCAACACGCTGGAAACTCACGAAACAGTAGATAAAATTGCTGTTCGTGCAAACAGTGGGAAAAAATGTATGCGTTGATGCGCAGAACTGATGAGCAACTTTTCCATGATGAGAACTGTTAGATAGCATTCACGGCAGTTTTGCAAGGATACGACTTTTCTCTAACTCCATAAACAAATATATTCCTCCGCACGTATCGTAAGACCGACTTTTGGATTCATCTTATCATTAGATAAGATAACGTTAACATGTTGTGAATTCTTGGTCACAACCCAAATTGGTACTGCTTGTTGGTAATACAATTGATAATTCATTTTTGTCGTAAGGAAAGGTGTAAAGGTGCCATTTCATGAGCCGATTAAAACAAAAGGGATGCTGCAAGTTCTCAACCAGCTAATTTATTCTGATCTGCTGCAATTCAATTGTAACAAGTGAGCCGCGGGTAAAGTTTTAAAAGTTTGAAGGGCGCGAGTTTTCAAAATATCAAAAGTTTGGAGATTCAATTGATAAACGAGCACAGCTGTGGTGCATGCATTTGATCTTAGACTACTGACGAAGGAAGGGCTCCATTATTTACGACGTATCTTCGGCACTGATCGACATATTGGCGATTCGCTGCATCAACGACTGGACAAAATGAATGGAATACCTGAACAAACTAAATCGACGAACCCTACTACATGACATTCCGCAGTAAAGGAGAAGTCCTTGAGAAGCCTTCGAAATAGCAGAGGCGTTAACAATTGTAAGCAGAGGATGTGATGGTGAGGCGCATTTCAAGAAATCGCCAGTCGCCAGAAAGATTGCACAACAACTGGCAATATGGCCGCTTGAATTATGCAAAATTTTCAATGACGTTCATATGCGTAAAACAAACGATTGTTTTGTGGGAATATTGCTCCACTCTAGACTGATCTTTAAAAGACGCTTGCCCAGTTGCCAAGTCGAATAGCCTCGTGAACTGAAGTGTGATTTGTAGTCTGCCAAAAGCTAATTTGTGAGTGAAAAAAGGAGTTAAATTGGAAGAATGTGATTATTTCGGGAATAATAAGCATGCAAATTATGCTGAAGTGATTGTTCCGAGTGTTTAGCAAAGAGAGTGGAGGCAGTGCAATGCAACATTGCTTCTTTAGCAATGACACATAAAAATATAGCTTCACCTGCCAAAAAAGAAATTCTGAGGGTGTAGGTCAAATATTCAAGGGGAATTCCCATCACTTCGTTCACGCTTTTCTATCCTTTCCACTCTCCGCTTTTCACATTGTCATCATAAGTAATCATCAATGCATATTCGACCAAATTGCCCGCTTTGCATTTTATCCGAACGCAAAAAAATGCCAATAAAATTGTGCACTTTAAATGTTATCTGAACTCAACTTTTCCTAGCTTCAAATTAGCTTATAGCCGATCAACCAAAGGCACGCAAAAACTCATGCTTTGTCCCCACCCTGTGAAACACTCGAAACTTCCAGGTAGAGCACTAGCAATTATTGATTAAAAATAGTGACAACGCATAACAGCCTTAAACGAAGCGAAATAAGACTGGCGAAACTTGCATGAGTAAACGCTAAAAGTTTCGCATCGTTGGCTTTGTTAAGCTTATCATCAATCACTTTATTAACGCAACATTGATTTTCGCACATCAACAAAGCTCCCTTACATGATAATAAAACATTTCATCTCTCTTTACAACTGGATATTGCTTGCAGGGGCAGTCGTTCTATGCTTAAATGCTTTGAAGAAATGTGGGGCACAGTGCGAGGAGCTATAAAATCCAGTCTATTGGAACGATCAGTACATTTCTTGGAATTGCGGTTTTTGACCTTTTGGCAAGAAAATACCAAACGATAGGGTTTTCAACAGCATCGTCCTCGCCGACATACGAAAAATGAATGAGTCGAGTAAGTTTGACTGAACTGAATCCTACAAAAGATTGCCATAAATGCATTCTACGCTCGGCTAGAACAGCAGTGCTGGCGCATTGCAAAATCCCAGGATTTTGAAAGAAGTTGCTTCGGAAAAACTGCATTTAAGGTGAATTCATTCCGATAGTCATAAATTGAGTGTCTCGAATTTTGGACGACTCGGATGCAACATTTCTGTTGACATCGTCAATAAAAGTTGTAAACAAGAGTTTTCGAGTCGTGGGACATACATATCACAGTATGCGATTATTGCAGCTCTGTGACGAAATAAGCGAGTTGCAAAAATGAAAGAACTCATATTCGTGCTCGACCAGCTATCGAACCTAAAGTAGCATCACTTTCTGCATGTAGTCTTGAGTAAAAAGAATTTGCAATTTGCTAAAAGCTGACTTTCTCAATTCGTAGTACCTTTCAGTACCACTTACTCAGTAAGAAGTTAAATGAAATAACACTGGATGAGCAGGCCCTTATGTAGAATAAACCTTGAGGCGCAAATTCAAACGGCTGGGTCCGTCCACGTAACTCAATGAAAACCCAAGGTTGTAAAAACAATCTAGAAGCTGAACTGGAAATAAAAACTCCTGTGAGGTGCTGTCCAGAAAACGATGAAACATTTCTGCACTGTGCAAGTAAAACTGCGTACAGTGTCTTCACCACATATCCACGCATCATTATAAATTCTACGCCGTGCACATGCGATTGGTACATCACCATCAGTTCACCATATGAAGTTACGAAGACCGTGTATTTTAAGCAAAAAGGGTGGACCACCAACATAGCGCGTTCTCACCGAACATATTCCTCTTGATAGTTATATGAACTCAAAGTCGAGGATAACCAGTGGCGAAATTTAAATTGAGAATTTTGTGTGTATGTCTGGATGACTATAGATGGGCTGTACGATTGTATCCTGCACATCTGTGCCCTTTTTAGTTGCTACCCAATATCGGCTAGTTTCACGGATGAAGCTGTGGAAGACAAAGATTGTGTCAGCGTCTGCTACACATTATTGACTCCGGTCAATAATTTCTTCGTTATGCCGTCTAAAATAAGCAAAAAAGAAAAGGCAGTTGCCAGCATATAAGCGCCGCATATCGCTATCGCCCTAACTTTCAAGTTGGCCAACTTTTGAAGCAACCATAATGACCCCAAACACAGACAGACTATTGCTATGATTTCCACTGTGAAATTTTCCACGTTTAAATTCAATAGGCAATTTAAGCTGCAAGTGCACAAAGAGCAGAGACACATATGTGTAGGGCCAATAACTTGATCACTTGATTGACCGGACTGTCGAACGTCGATGACGCTGCCGGTCACAATGCGCTTCCATTAGGGTGCCGAGGCCCGTGGTTTTGCATTGTTCTAGCCAATAAATGACGCCACCCCGCTGGCCAGGCGAGCAGGCCACTTATATATATGTATATATATACATATATATTCAGTTCGGAGTTTCGGTTATTCGGAGTTTCCTTCTCCTAGCCTTTCTTCTTTCACGAAGTACCTGCAAGGTAGCAGGGGCTGCGATCTTTTTCGACGGATCGTACTCGCCGTGATGCGAAACCGTCATAGGGCCAATAACAGTTACTGTTAATTGCGAGTATGTGTTCATAGTTCATTGCATCTAGATACCGATGAGATAATAAGAACGAATCGTCATGGAGGGCATCCCTCATGCCATACAGGCTGAATGAAACGATCACAGCTTCTTGACACTTCAACACTCGTTTCACCCATATCAAGCTGAGGTGTTCAGATCAGACTAGTTTCTCCTTGTATATTCTCCCATCAAAGTTCATTTCTGAGCATGACTTTTCATCGAAGGATCCTTGAGAATATTTTCCATTCGGATATAATCTTTATCGCGTGAATCTTTCATCGACGAGACAACCGATACTTGGGTTCGCTCCCCAGCACAATACGCAGCACGTTTGTTTGTTGAGCGTCTTCTGTCAATTACTTTTTCATTTTGCGGCTGCCGTCTCTCGTCTGCTCCTATTTTATTACCTCTGTGAGCTCAATTTCCGGTCATTCAATCAGCTTGCCTCTCGATAGATAAAGCGCACATCAGAAAACGAGCCTTTCAGAGAGGCATGAAAAAAGGTTTAACACCTCCTCAAAGAATGACATCATTCGGATAAAACAGAGGTGAGAGAAGGACATTTTGCTAAAACGAATGCTTCACGTACGNGAGAAGGACATTTTGCTAAAACGAATTCTTCACGTACGAAAATTAGTGGTGAAAGTGACTGCTACTCCTTTGCTAAACACTTATTTTCTATGTCTGATGACATGCGCTTCGAAATGCAGTTCAGTAAACATTTGAATGGCACTGAATTCCTTAGTACTGCGATGCCATACTTCACTGCAGCTAGATAACTGAACAGAATGCTCGAACGCTGCATCACAGCTCTCTGAACGCCTCACTAATTGCTGCTAAGCGGAGGTGCCATGATCACTCATGATGCATACTACGTTGAATTCTCTAAGTTCGGTGAAAAATACACCAAGCCTTCACTTTATCCCTGCAGCCAGGCAAATAATAATGCCACGTCACCCTCACTGGTGATACACGAGAAATTGCCTTGGAAATAGTGGTCCTCGCGTTGGTGCCTCACACCACTTAAAAGGGTGAGTAAAAAAACGGGGCGAATATCGGTGTTACTTGGTAGGTATTCATTTAAGATGTGAGCGAGCGAACAAGCCGAAACTGTTGCGTGAAATAAGCGAATAAGAATACTACTATTCCATCAGGCAGTACATGTGCGAAAAAGCCACTTAGCAATGCATTGCATTGCAATGCAGCGATAAATTAGCTTTGAAACAGGATGCACCGTTGCATGAGGAACGATGATAATAGAAATTCACCAATGTGAGAAGAAAACGAATGATGGGACGGCATGCATAGGGACAGTTGGTTGTATTCCCAATTGCTTATTAGAGATAAGAAAGCAGCGCTCCATTTACGAACGGTTTGCTTCACGGGATTTTCAAGATACGAATATCGCCGAGTAATATAAGGAAGCCATTGAACCTTTCGAAGAGTTCATTTATAATATGCGCTAAAATGAGGACGTGGCTGAGATTATTTAAACGTTCTATTCTTATTTTAACTCACACGGTTTCAAGCTTATCTGAACAGCACAATGCGCGCTGGAACATGGAAATAAACAGGCATACAATACTGACACCCGAGTTCTTTTAGAGGTGTGACAGGGATTATCGCGAAATCGTCTCTTAATCGGTATTCTGGAATGAAAAGATTCTGTAGGAGGTGGATTCATGACAGTTCAACTTATCGTTGGAAATTAGGCAAACCGGCGCTCGTTTTCAAATGACAATTTGCGACGGGAGGTGTAGGAATCTCATGCAATAATTTCGACAGACTTGTTTTACTGGAAGTGCTATCACTGAAGATTGAGCTGATAACAATGACTTATTATTCCTCTGATATACAAAGTTTCGTGATTGTCGAAGCAAATGGAAATCGAACAGTGAAAAATAGGGCGTCGTGCAACCAAAGGCGAACTCTTACAGTCCCATCGGTCGAACACATCCCACCCGCAAGCACTTGAGTCAGCTGCAATGAATCCAACGGCTTAAATTCTCCACTTTACCATCGCGATTTCTAAAGAAAATAGAATCGTTGAATTTTATGCGATGGGACAGAAAAACAGCGCATTTTGCTTTTTCTCAGCGTGCAAATTTCGAGTAGCACTATCCAATGAAAAAGGCTGACTTTAATGCATCGTTGAGGATGCATTCTCGGCTATTACATTCAATCTTCTTGCCTCTGAATTCAATAGACATCTTTCGTGCATGCATCTGCAGTCGACAAAAAGTAAACGGATGGTGCTAATGCTGAATATTCACATGGATAAAGCGATGAGTTCGATATAAGGCGAATGCTTGTGCGGAGATTGTTCAGAAACGATGGCTACACTATTCGATTCTCAACATGGTGCTTATAACCAAATAAGGAGCAATTTGAACTAGTGAGGGTGTGGCATATAAAAAATAAACACAACATTATGTTAATAGGTGTGGCGCAAATCATCGCAATATCCCACGAAGGCAACGCTTCATATTAAAGGGGTATGTGCAAGCATTAGATAGGAAGAAAACAGCCTGGGCTAATGGAAGAAAAAAGTGGAAAGCAAAGGTCAATAGCAAAAAATCAATTGTTATACTTTTACAGACCTAGTATTAGCTGAATGAAGCTGCAATGAGTATTTGCACTAGAAATTCCATCTTTGTAAGCTTCTCTTCATTTATCTATTAGCTTTTCTATTTGTGGTGCAGCGCTGACTTCTTGGCTCCATTTTTTATTTTTATATGACTATAACTTTGCTCTAGCCATTACGAGCTTTCACTTGAATGGAAAATAGTAGGGAGGAACTTGGCGCTGAGAAATGAAATGAAAGACTATCAAATGTAAACACGTAATTGCAAACACGAAACTCGCCTAAGACTTTTTCGTTGGTGAGACATAGATAAGATCGCACTCAGAAAATAATCAAATCGGACAAAAATATACTCTTATATCCGTAGAATAAGCGCAAATTAGAGGAGAAAAGTTAGTCGAAAGGGACGAGCATGAAGGAATTAAAAGAGTGGGAGAAAGCAGGGGAAGGAAAAGGTAGCGGACAGGAGCGAAAATAGATTGAAAAGGAAGCAAGATGACAAATGGAGAGACAGAATGAAATTTGTGGACTTTTCAAAAGCAAACTCGTCGGCTTTGAAGGCATACAGGTGGCACCCAGAGAATCCATGCCGCGACTATGCATAACACGTGGAATCCATGGCTTTATTTAACGGAAATATGAGATTAGGAAGATAGATAACTTGGATATTCAAATCGCGGATTCACTGTGTGATCACAAGCGAAGTACTCAGAAAGGGAATCAGTCAGTCCATCACGACAACAGTGAATAATGGCACCAGCCAAAATAATGGAGCGACTGCCTCAAACCGTGTTCAGCATATAGGACCAGAAAGAAAAAATTGCGCCGAATAACACAGAAGCTGTGAAATTGGTCACTATATAAGCCGCAATTAAAAATTCGTTTCCAGTCGAACCTGCTAAGTTTCAGGAATTTATTACTTCTCTTAAGAACCGTCTGCAAGACAATTTTTTGCCCACACGTTTGATTTCAAGCCACGCAATTCGTGTTAGCCTTTTTTAGAGCAGAACTGTACAGCAGAATTGACTTAAAAAGTTGGGCAGAACCAACGAAATCATGGGTGTTATCGGTTGACATGAAGTTTAAGCAGCCCTCCTCGTTTTTAAGTTACAACTTTTAGACATTTCGAGGAAACGGCATAGCCGCAAAATGTTCTCCGAAATTTATGTCGTACTTCCATGGAAATTTGAAGAGCTGCATCGAAAATTTTCAAGAAAAAGCATAAAACCGAAAACTCGAAATTAGTGAAAAAGAAATGGTAACCGCTCCTTTGACCAAACTTCTTGACTAGTTACAAATAATAAGTGAAATATGGAAAATAGCTTAATGATGTTTCTATCGACCCGGTCTCCAGCATGGATCGTACACATAGTGACCGTTGCTTCACGATTCGGGTGGTGTATAAGAAAATGGTTTAAAGAGCACGATGCTCATAGTTTCCTTACGGGTGGATGGATCGATGTGAAAAGTTGTCTGAGACATCAATTTATGGCCAACATTACAACAACGAAATTTCATATCCCTAGTTTTAACAGTTACGAAGTCAAAGATATTCTACAGGTGACTGTACAGACAAATATGTATGGACATCACTTAGATGCCAACGTCTACAGACGCACATAGACAAATAAGTACAGACATGTTATCGTCACAGAGCAGTTTTGCTAAAATCACATAATTATATAAAGATATCCTGACGCTTGAATGGTCAGTGGAACCATGAGAGTTAAGTGATTCGCTATTTTCCGCTGTTCGAGAAATAAAGCTGCAGCTGCAGCTGAGATAGCTACTGGATATGCGCTTGTTGTGCTATCCGAATGAGTGCCGAATGCATGCGCGGTCGAAAATATAAGATTCTTGCAATCACAGTGGCGGAAACTGCTGACTAATACAAAGGTGTTCCCAGTTGACAGGACTCCCACACAGAGGTGCTCCCAACACGAATGGCTTTCTGCGGTGTTCACTCATTCATGGCATGCATGTGGTAATGTTATTAAGCCTAGCTGTATGTCGTCGACATTTTGCAAAAGTGGTATTACTTGCTTAAATTTCTCTGAATGAATGGGGAAAGGAAGCTAAATCGTGCGAGATCACTAGGACATAGAGCACTCGGTGAAAAACATCAAACATACTCGATATGGCTCAGCCCATTTCGCTGAAGAAACAATTTCATCAAAGAATCCGAGCAATCCGAGCAGAAGTCGATGTTGCACAACGTTATTTGTATTTAACGAGTCAAATGAGATGAAAAGCGTCTGCACTTGAGTTTTGCCTTCTCTGTCCTTCCATTTTCTTATCTTCCTCTTCCACTTGTGCAATAGTCTCCTTACTTTTTCATCAACAAGTAGCCCTGTTATTAAGCATCAACTGCCGAAGAATATTGGAACGCTCAGCACAGGCCAATAACCTTTAATGAATGAGAGACGTGGAGGATGTCTATTTCGCATACCGTCTTCACGCATATGGTGGAGTAGGTGGAGTAGAAATACCTAAAGGAACTCAAGTTTTATTAAGCCATCCCAACTGGTGGAAATTTAATTTTACGAGTGACGTCTACGGTGTCATTGACAGATAAGAGTCATCTCGATATTACTTAGATGCCAACAACAGTTCATTTATGACACTGCACGTTATTCTGTTTCCTCATGTAGAAACCATAAAATAGCGTTCCGAAAGTTGGATCGATTGTACAACTATCGAATTGAATGCTAAAAATGATTTAAAATGGTTCAGTATTGAAGAATCGATGAGGAAAATGAATAATGCTACAACGATGCACATCAATTACTGATGAGGAAAACAGCATGCGTATGCCTTGTGTCCGAAACGAGCAGCACATCTAATGGAATTCTGTTTCTTTAGACGCAGTCAACCTTTATTTGCCTAATTGTTATCGCGGAACCTGCTAAACGCCTAATCCAAAATATCGGCTTATTTGTACATTTGCACCTGCTGAAATGTTATTCCAGTCGGCAGAAGGATTGCAGCAGCACGACGCTCAATAAATTTTGACCGTTCAAATGGAATGCTTCCATGAGTAAAAAAGTTCAATTTTAGGCGAACCATCAGAAGGTGACTAAAAGGACAAACGGTAAATAGATGCAGAATTCTCCTCATTTCAACCTTTGATAGCATAAAAGTAAGGATTTTGAGTATAGGCTATGAGATATCGGCAATTCAAGACTTTTTTCATACCACATAAGTCAGGAATGCTTAATTATTCTTCGTACGGAGTTCATTGGCAAACTACTAAATGATCAATTAGGAACTTTGCATGCTTCAGTGGTTACAGTTAAGGAAAGACTTTCTCAAACTATGACCTCTCTTCATCAAACGTTCGAAGAATGACGGCTGAATGGCAATGAAGTTCTCAACGTTTTTTGAAATTTTTGATTGTTCTTTCACTTCTGCTTCCTTTTCGGGATGCTGCATTCAGAAGATAAACTTCGCTTTGTTGAAACACCTCTTGACGAACCTACCTCCCCTTTAGTGATCTACATGTGGAAACAATGCCGATGCTTCCGTCTCCTTCATTCCTCCTCCGTGGTCTCGCAATCATGACGCGATCTTGAACCTCCTAACAAATCTTTGGTTAAGACGCAGAAAAAAAACCAAGCATTTGTTCAAAAACAAATCACTCGCTAATTTTCAAAATCGAATATCCGAAGGAAACTCGCGTAGTCGGCGAGCTTATTGGAGCAGTAAAAGTGATATCATAAGTATAGGAGGTAAGAGAGTGAACCACGTCTTCGTGGACGAGTTCGATCAATCCGATTTCGATAAGCTACGAAAGCAAAACAACTCGGATTACTCAACTTGTACTGATGTATAACTCGAAAAAAGTTGGAGCATTAGAGGAATCGATAGCTCCGTAAGGTGAACTATTACTCTAGAAAA